>DVVJ01000226.1:0-17507 GCA_018234505.1 Junonia neildi neildi
GACATATTAATTTTGTAGCGATTTATTTTACAGACAAGCTTAAATTAACGCGGGCGAAGCCGCGGGTAACAGCTAGTCCTAAATAAATAATCAAATCGAAATAAAACAACTACTAAGAAGAATCTCAGTGGCAAGACTCTCAGTAGTACTAACTACTCTTGGAAATATAAAAATGTTAACAAGTATACACGTATGTATACTAATATAGTATAATAACGTATGTAATAGTAATGATGGTGCTATCTATAGTGAAATATTTTCAGAGTTCTAACTATTCATAATGCACATTGCCATGAATTAATATTTTACGGGAGTCGACACCAAGGTTTCAAATCCCGCTGTGAGGCTGTGACCGTACCGTACCGTAAATGGAGAAGGATTCAAAAAGTATTTTTCTAATATTAAGTACTTGCAGTAAATATGTTAAATTAAGTATGTAAACTAAGACATTCTCAAACATCAGCACCTTTGTTATAATACAATCAGTCAAATTATTGTCAAATGTTAAGGTATCAGGTTAAAATAAAAATAAAAAATGCGTGGCTTAACCAAAAAGGTTTTATGGGTGTTCTATCGACCACAGACAGGCCTCTAGCCCTTTAGTTATTAATAATACAAGAAGCAAAGTGCATAAATATTTATTTATTTTTATCTGCTACAAATATATTATTACAGATAAAATGAATATTATTTAATTAATATATTTGTGCAATAAAAAAAAGAAAACTACGTTGTTTTGCATACTTAATTATATTCAGCACAATTGTATTGTTAATTCTTCCGAGAAAAGTATGCTTTCCATAGTATCCTTTATTATATTATTGTATCTTTACAATTTACAATAAAAAATAATTGGTTATTGATATTATTATATTGTTATTTTCAAACAATGTTTTGTAACACATTAAGTATTATCCACAATACAAACATAATTCCAGCCAACACGCGGAAACCACTAGATTTTAATGGACCCGTCCCAGCTTTTAGTTCGGGTCAACGTATAAATATTAACTACTGCTAATCCAATTGTTTATATAGACATTAATATATAGTTTACGTAGTTTCTGATTATACGTACTCATCTATACACATACCTACTATAGTTTATTTAATTATATCATCTGTAAGAAGTTATATCTACATTTAAATGAGACAAAATATTAAAATGGGTAGCAAAATGCCTATTTTTTTTGACAATAACACAAACACAAAACATAGTAACAATAAAAAAGGTATATTTTAATTATTAAGCTTACGTGAGTGAGTTAATAATTTTTTCAAATAAATTTATTTTTTACCTATTTTTATCAAGACCTCAAACAACAATAACAAGTATAAGACATTTTATGATACTGAATTTAAGTGAGAGTCAACATTTGCGAGTGCTGTGTGATGTGCATGCGCTCCTGGCGCGCGGGCTGGTTGCGCGCGGCCATCTTGCAACGCAACAGCTGCAATACATTCTGCCACAGTCGAGTCTGTTCCTGCACGTTTCCTTGCCGAGAACTTATTGCTCTTTGCTCCTAAATAATAAAAAAGAGTAATTTATAAATTTATTTCAATATAATTTTAATTGAAAGGAAAATAATATTATTCTTCTTTAATTTGTCGTCAACTATAAAAAAAAAAAACTTATTTCTTTTAATTTATTTCTTTTTTTAACATGAAAATATGTATTTTCTTATGTTCCTCTTACCTAATGCATTAAATGTCATCTGCGCTTCAAAACGTCGACATGCGAGGACGCAGATTTTATAGAAAATTTAAAAAATACACTGCCAATAATATTTTATAAATCAAGTGTAAGGCCCTTTACGTGTGGACTGGACACAAATGTAGTTCATGAGAGATTTATAAAATAAAATGCAAGGTCCCTTCCTACACATCACCATTCAGATCTCATGAGCTCTCGACACACGTGTCGCTGGAAACTGGAGCATCCTCGGGAATTATGTAAGTACATAGCTACTACATCCGACCATTGCGAAATTTGCATGATATAAGCGCCGCTAAATAGAATACCTTTGGTCTTCTGCATTAGTACAAACTAATTATACCTACTCTATGCACATAATATGCATGTCCGGTTGAATAAGTTGTCACTTATCCTATTATTATCTTGCAAAACTTTCATCATAAATGTAAATATGAAATACCTACTAATATAATAGTGTAATATACAGAGTATTGAAGATTACATCAATGACTTTTGATAAGATAAATTAATAATACCCACCTCTTCTAAACTCTTGACGGTTTCTTCCACGTCAGCAACTTTTTTCTTCAAAGCCTCCATTTGCGAAGGTTTCCTCGGGGATTGCATAGAATTCTTCATTTCAAACATAACGACTTCTTGCAAACTTTCCGCCTTTGTGATTTTCTGCCGTAAATTTTTCCATTCATCTTCTTTACTATTTAGCTGGTCGGTCAATTCTTTAACTTGATTCTTTAAAGGATCCATTTGAGAAGAGATATTAATGGATGTGGCTTCATAAATTCTCTTCTTCTGCTCATATTGTTGTTGTATTTCTTGAAATTCTTGTTTAATTGGTTTCACTTTTTCTCCTAAGGGTTGTATTTCTTGACGGACTTGTGATAATTTTTGGGCCGTTTGTGCTACAAGCTAGAAATAAATAAAATAAACAGATGCTCAAAAATAATGTCCGAATAAAATAATTATGTCAAACATAAACACTTTAAAATTCTTCTTTATACCTGAGACAAGTCGTGCAATGACTTCTTTGTCAAATCCGTAGATTTATCATGGTCTTTCTCAACAATGTCGTCTTCATCAATTTTCATTTTCTTATGATTCACGAGAGCCATTTCAACTGTAGGATCGTTTGTGCTTAAAATATGTAATGTTCTTGTAAGGATACCTGCTTCTACCTAAAGCAAGAGTTATTGTTAGGTATACCTATATAACAAATGTAATGTAATAAAAGTTAAACAATAAATGTACCTTAAATGTAGACAGATTAGCTCTTTGTCTTTTGTAGAGATTACTCTTGGTCCGCAAAGAATTAACATATTTCTTTAATTCCTCGCCTCTAAGAACCATATCCCCGAGAAGTTGTTTTACCTAAAACATTAACAAAATTCAATAAATAGACTTGTTGATATAAATTTCAATTACTTTGGGTCTTTATTAATACTTTTATAGTGTTACAACAACACAATATGCAGAAATAAACTGCAGATAAAAACGCCAAAATACAAGAAAAATGGATTACTGATACTGAGTTATCTTAAGTCTTACAACGCTTAATCCCGATCAAAGCCTTCCAACATCATTTGGAAAAGAAATTGCTCTGAAATTATCTGTGCCGAATCTTTCGACGTTTCGACATAATGACCGATTACTTGAAATGGGAAAATATCCCGATATCTGATCGACGCGGAACACTCGATTATTTCTAAAATAGCTCTAATAAACGAACATAAACTGCTACCTCATTTCCTGTAACATTATCGAGAATAATTGAATTTTTAGAGCAGCTGAATTTTTTGATAATTTAAATTTTTTAATTATTAGAACAACATTTTTTCAATTTCTATGCAATTTATGACAGTATTTTTTATAATGGTTATGTTTTATGTCTATATGTAGATACTAGATACTGTGTATAAAATAAAACTAATATTGATTATCATTTTGTGTTAACATAATTAGTCTCTAGTTTTAATGAAGTTTCGATCATGATACATTTCATAATAATTAGCGTATAATTGTTAACAGTCTAAAAATATTTAAGTATAAAGTGCATTTCATAAAGTAAGTATTATCTAAGTCAATTGAAACAATGTTCCACTTAAAATTTAAAAGTGGTCATTTGGACTCAGACATCGCTTATTGATCCGCACAGGCGAACTGTCAATGGGACAATAACAATTCCACCTAAATGGTACTACCGACTTGCCTAGAACTGGGTCAAGTTTCAAAGTCAAAGCTGTGTCTAAAATGCAAACGTGTGTGTGTGTGTATGTGAATAAATTTTACAACACTATACAACATTATTTCTAAGAAACCTCCTGATCAAAGACACTTAGATCGCTATTTCAATAAATATTTTCAGGGATAATTAATAGTAAACGTATCAATTTTACTATAATTTCTTAGAAAGAATAAAATAAATTTAACGTAGGTAGGTAGGTATGTAAAATTCTTATGGAGTCAATAATGGCTGAAACGATTCTGATGACTTCATCTCGGTAAACTTAAAATATTTTGTTTCTACATATTTAAAAAGCTTTTATATTTTGATATTGATATTCTTCTGATCGATAGAACAAAATACATATAATTACTATGAAATTGAAAAAAATTAAAGCTTGAGTTTTAACGTTAAATATTAACGGCAAAATTATTTTAGTCGTTGCTACGTAAATAGAATATAGAAAAGTCACAACTTCACCACATATTGCGTATCACGCTGCCATCTCGTGGTAACCGCTAAAGTTTGTTGGGCAACAAACTACAAATACAACCTACATGGCTTTGTTAAACCTGCGGCAGTAGGAGGTGCTCATCGAAGTTAAGGAATAGAGCTATGTCTATGTCTGTGCAATTTATCTAATACTGAATTGACATTATAAAATTAGAAATGTGTGTATATAAAATGTCCTTTTTATTTGAATACTATCTAGTTTCCGCGCTGATTACGGCTACCATAGTGGCATAGTGTTTTTTTTTTGGGAATTGGGCCTCCAGTACCCTCACTCACGCGGCGAAACACGACGCAAGCGTCATTTTATGCCAGTTTTCTGTGAGGCCGTGGTATCACTCCTGTCGAGCCAGCCCATTCGTGCAAATGCATGGCTCTCCCACGGTTTTTATTGAGTAGTAATCTACATGACCCGATCTCCTTCCTCCAGACGCGTAGCGCTTGTCTCCTCATTGCGCCTGATGACTGCGGCTTGTTGGCGAAACAGAGCCAGCTTGCTCTCTTGAGAACTGAACACGCTGAGAGATTATGCGCCACATAGTAGCTAGCTTATTACAAACCTGTGATCTAAGATCAGCCAACGTGGCCTCGTGTTCCTTCAGCGACGCGTTGAGCTCGTGCACGCGCGCGGCGCTCACCTCCTTATTGCGCCTGTTAACTGCGGCTTGTTGGCGAAACAGAGCGAGCTTGTTCTGCTAACGGTAGGACACAGTGAGGAGATATAAGACACATAGAGATTCAGTTAGTACAAACCTGTGACCTAAGATCAGCCAACGTGGCCTCGTGTTCCTTCAGCGACGCGGTGAGTTCGTGCACGCGCGCGGCGCTCACCTCCTTATTCACCTGTTAACCGCGGCTTGTTGGCGGAACAGAGCGAGCTTGTTCTGCTAACGGTAGCACACAGTGAGGAGATATAAGACACATAGTAGTTCGTTTAGTACAAACCTGTGACCTAAGATCTGCCAGCGTGGCCTCGTGTTCCTTCAGCGACGCGGTGAGTTCGTGCACCCGCGCGGCACTCGTTTCCTTATTGCGCCTAATGACCGCAGCTTGTTGGCGAAACGGAGCCAGTTTGTCTTCCTGAGGGTCGGACGCGGCCAAACGGCGCTGAACTAGCTGCTCTATTTCGGTATTTACAGCTGCTATCTAGAACAAAACTTGGGAAATAGATCTAGTTTCTACCAAAGTGGAGAAGAGAAAAGCAGAGAGGTATTTTGTGAATAACCAATCTGGTGTTATTATTTTCACATCGGACACAATTCAATCGGGTAGGAGAGAAGATGTATCTAAGTGCTTAGATATTAGCGCGATTATTATTTCTTCTAATTATTTATATTTAAAATCCGTTATAAATTATTTATTTTTCTACAAAAACAAATTGATTATGAGTTAATAGAAACAACTTGTTTTCATGGGAGCGGTTAACAAGAGCCTGGACGCCGATTTGAGTTATGAGATAAATAATTTTTAGAATCCCTTAAACTATTTACATATTTAGAAGTTTTCACATACGGAGCTGACAAAAACCAAAAATAATACTTAAAAATCTTGACATTTACACTTTGTAACAAATTGGTCTGATATCTACTCCGATTTTTCCCATCCCTAAGTCCAACTAAAGCAAAGTCTGGCTACGTCCAAGTGTACATATACTTCAAGTTTTATGTTTTCAAGAGTAAGAACGTGGCCAGAGCGCGCACCAGCTGCTCTATTTCACACTTTAGAGGAGCTTGTTTAAGAAATCTAGTTATTTTCTCTCGAAGTCGTTTATTTACTTTAAAAGATCATTTATCGTACCAAGGTCTTGTTGACATGTTTAATTTTAAAGTCTAAAATTGTTGGAGATTTAAGATTGTATCTAGATACACGTATTACATAAAACTCATTTTCTCTAGTACCTTTTAATTACTAATAAGTATCATGAAAAACGGTTCTGTAATAAATTTGAAATCGTTTTAAAACAAACGATATAAAAGCTGTAAAGCAGAAACATAAAAGTAGGTATTTGAAAATTTCGACAATCGCGCTACAAAGTTTAAAAACTTAAAGTATTAAAAAGTTTTTAATACTTTATCGGCGATTTCGAATTTTAACTCCGCTGTCTGAGGACGTAATATTAAAATTAAGATAAAAGCTAAACCTCATACCTTATCTTGAATGGTTATTAAATCCGACCTGGTCGGGTGCTGCTCTGAAGCGATCGCCTGCATAATATTCAGTTCTTTCTGTAAATTGCCACTTTCTTGCGGTAATTTTTCTTTCATCAGGTAGCTGTTTAGCTAAAAGAATAATAAACTATTTTTAATATCCTATTACTTATTAATATTATGCCATTATGAATATAAAGGTGTGACGGTATATACATATAGATATGTTTGTAACTCTTCAACGAATTTGGATGGAAGAATCATACGTAACTTACCTACATAAGATAAACACCGATAAATAATAATTTATAGACTAATAGAACAACAAAACACGGATCGCTACCCTTTTTTAAATTATAATAATTAGCAGTCAAGCGATTCGCATTTCGTATTTATGACCAAAATTTTAAGTACCTATTGAAGTTGAATATTCGCTATTTAATAACTCAATTTTGTTATAGGGTCATAATTTTATTAGTTTGACACTCGTTCCGAAGTAACAATTTTTTAAAACATAGACTTTGTTACCATAGCCAATATAAAGCAAGATACTATATAAAGAAAATGATTATTAATTAAAAGATAACAAGAAAATGAAACGCAACCTGAATTTCCTCTTGCAAATGTTTAATCACGTCGGCCGCACTCTTGGGAGTAGCGCTCTGGCCGTGAATGACGTTTAGATAGCGCTTTAACTGCTCCGAAGCAGTTTTCAGCTGCAACTGCTGCATGTCATACTACGAAATAAAATAATATTATAATAAACTAATATTTTTAATATATTTAAACGTAAATCAGCTTTGTAAAGTTTGGTACATCGCTGAACTAATTTTGATAAATTTTGGTACCTATGTAGCAACGGGCACGGGCATATAGGTAATATGTTTCCGTGTGTGTAAAACAAAACATGCATATAGGTAATATGTTTCCGTGTTGTTACAAAATAAAAAAATAAGATTCTTTAAGGCTATTCAGATTTCAGAAGCGAATATTCTCCGCAGACCAAGTCCTGGGAAGAAATTAGTTAAGAGATAACAATTTTTAAATCATTACGGTTGAAATGGTTATTTGGTTTACTTTCAGGAAAGCCGTGAAAGAAAAGATAAAGTAATAAGTTACGAGATAAACGAATTTAAAACGTACTTGATTTTCCAACTCCTTCGCCCTTTCTTGTTGTATTCGCAAGAGTTTGCTCATATTTAACAACTCCTCTTTATCTCGTACGTCAACTAAATGTACTTGAACGTTTTCCAGTCGCTTAATCACTAAAAATATTAAATTATTCATATATTACACGAATTGTAGTTGTTTTGAAATAAATATATATTAGGTATAATTACAGATTTTTTATAATAAGCTAGAAATAAAGTTTTATTAGCTCTCGTTGGGTATAATATTAATACCCTTATTATGTATGCATGTCAAATTAAGTTATCCCAAAATGAATTGACAGAGAGTAGCCAAAATGACTGAATAATACAGTACCCTAGTACAACGCTTCAGTGCTTTAACCTTGGTACTGACTAACTGACTGTACAATGTATTGTACTAGCGGTAATTAGCATAACACTAAGACAAAGCTGTTTTAATTAAGCTGAAAAAACAACTAAGATACCAATGTCCCTCTCGACGGCCATTTCTTTTATATCATTTATTATTTCAGATGCATTTTCTTTCTGCAGCATCCTAGTCCTCTTGTGGACGTCTTTAAATTCATCGATTAAGTTTTGGTACAAGTCTAATAAATCTTGTACCGAACTGTTTCGCGCAACGTCAGCTGGTATATCGGGGATCTTCAAGTACCTGTGAAAATTTATATTTATTTTCTTATTTTATAGTAATTTCAAGCATTTTATTAAAGTACTTATAACAAGCGGCGATTGCACTATATATGTATCTATTTATTTATCTATATATGTATCTATTATAAATCTAGTATCGTTGAGTTAGTGTCCCATAACACAAGTCTCGAACTTACTGTGAGACTAGCTCAATCTGTGTGTTATGTATAAAAAAAATATATATATACTGTAATAACTTTCATTCATAAGAAATCTCAACTCAATTGCAATATTATCAACATTAAACTTTAACATCAAATTAAAAATTGGCGACACAGCAGGATTCTAACCCGCACCTTCTGCCTTACCGGGGCAGGTGCTCTAGCCGTTGAGCTGTGGGCCGCTTCGGACGCTGTGTCGAAATTTCTGATCTGATGATTCTAAACAATCTCAGCAACCGTGGTGATTTTTGATTTGATGTTAAAGTTTAATAATACTTCCCCACGTGTGGAATAACACAGAATAATAAATAAACAATTTGTACCAATTAGTTTCGAGGACGCTTTCAACAATAAACTTTATTTGCTGTTTAATTAATAATACAATGTTGGTGACGGATAATCGCTTAATGAAATACATAGATGTATGTAAGTAAAATATTTAACTGAAAGTGTATAAGTATTTGTTAAAGTAATTGCGATCGTATTACTGCACAATTAATTTTATTATTTTTAATTTTAGAATATGAACTTATGAAAATGAAAAGCCTGATACAAAATTTAGAAGCTTAAGGCTAAAATGTAATTTTATTTTTAATTTAAAAATATGAACTTAAGAAAATGAAAACTAAGAAGACCGATACAAACTTTTGAACCATGGCTAAAGGCTAAAATGTAATGACCTAATACTATTTTTACATTTTTTAAAACCATAAATACTAATTTTGATAATTGTGTATAGATATAGGAATCAAGAAGGACTTGATGGAAAAACGTTTTCTTTATTATGTATGCTCATTTCGGTAATTTTGTACCATAAAGAATGCGTGATTTAAATTATCTTACATGATAATTTATAATTTTACTGAAAAATACTCACATGGGCGTACGAATTTATAGGAGTCTGCACATTGTATATAAATGTGTTTATTTTATTTAAATAAGCTTTAAAAATATATGCATTGAACACAGAATTTTCTTGGTGGATTTCATTAATTTATATTATCTACGTTTCGTATTCTTAAGCCTACAGCTTAACTGCTTAAGACAGCTGAAACTTTCGCAAAAGTTTTTGACGCGTAGCCCCAATATATTCCAAGTTCGTAATTGTAATTAACGAAGGAGAAAATTAAGCCTATCGATTCAGATTCATTCGGAACTTATCCAATACGCATGCGGAATATCTTAACAGGTTTTTTAGATATGTAATTAAATAGATCCATCCTGAACCGTTATAACGATCGGTAGTTATATTTCGTTAAAGTTTCATATTGATAACATTGATAACAATTATTATTTTTAGATTTGGATTCTTGTAGGTATTTTTTTTATTCTAAAAGTATTTTTTTAATAATTCGTTAATTAATGCTTCAAGATACCTAAGATTTTCTTAATTCATAAATTTCTTCTAAAATGGAAAAGGTGGTAGTTAATCGATCATCAAATTATTGCCATAAAACGTCGAACCTCAGTCTGGATAAATATCGTATTTTTGACCAACTATGAAAAAGTTTGGTGCACAATTAATATTTTTGGTGCAACATCAATTAATTTAGTATACCTTAAGAGTATCTATTTATTGTACAGTAGAAAAAATAAAGTGTTAGTATTTTATTGTTAGTTTTGGAGTTGTGTTACGTATTATGTTGGTGCAGTTATATAAGTATTTGTAGCAAAATAATTTTAATAGTAACATGAGGTTTTAATTAACTGTCGTGACTGAACGTACATTCAAGTTTTTATTGCACGTTTTTAATATTATCCAAATGGAAATGGAACATACTTAGCGAGATATGCAGTATTTTTAACTTGCTCCTTATTAGACAGAATCCAGTGTAGGGCATGGTGAATAGTTCGCGCGTCTCCGGCGAGTAATTGCGACCTGAATAGCGCAGGTTCGATGCCCGCTGGCGGCCGATATTTCACGTTCCCCAACATTTCCAACAATCGTACTGTTACTGTTTCGGGATCTTCCTCGCGAATGCTTAGCTGTTTACCACAAATATGGATTTAAAATTCATTCATTCAAGTTTTACACTCTTTTCTGTGTAGAATCTTTTTTACAAAATCTTTAACTAAAATTTAGTTTTGGTCCTTGAACATTACATGATAGGTAAGTAATTTTAACTAACTACCTCTTTACAGATCTGTATGCATGTAGCAATAACATCATCGAGTGTTTAAACTAAACACACACATATACGACGTATATTATACGTACATATTGTAATATGTATACCTACTGTATAGTAGTAATGTTTGTATAATAGCAATCAATGAACAAAATTGTCCGTATTTTAACAAATTGTAGTCAGTTTGGTTTGCGAAGCCTTAGGAGTTCGCCAATTAAATTGTAGGGGTTCACGAAAAAATTGACGTCATGACAACAGAGCGACAGGTTGCGCGTGGGTACCTAGTTACCTACTGTACCCGATAATTTTATCCTCGTACGTATAATTAATAAGCTGACTTCGTTCTGTAGGGCTATTCCGACCAAAAATCGAAACTAACTCAAGCGATTTTTTTACACTTCACTCACACGATTGTATTACATGTAACGCCACGCGATATGATGCGGCAAAGAGTCGTACTAAAGTATTTGTCATATTTGACGAATGTATGCTTTGCATATTCTGTAGCAAGTTTTTAACAATTTACTGACAGACCGAATGAGCGAAATGACTAAATTCACCTGAGTGAGTCTCGATTTTTGGTCGGAATAACTCTACTGACTTTTGTTAATGAATAAATTATATGTATAAGTATATTTTATAGTCTAGCTGTAGTATACAAGCTACTGCACTTATTGTAATTATGGTCTATGGCCCGATTGTGACAGTATGAAGTTTTCACAGAAAGTTGGTATGCAGTAGCTGGTCTAACTGCGTTCGTGCAGTGAATGAGAGAGCTTTTTCTCTTCATCTATTCCTTCTTTAGCTAGCGACGAATTTGATGAGAGGAAATAGCTCCTCTAGTACCTATTGTCATTGTCCGTTGACCATCAGTAGCGGTATTCAGCTAACATCAGTAACAACAATAGTTTGTCGGTTATTATTTAAACGTAAACATACCTATTAAACAACATACAAAAATAAAAATCTGAAATAAAAAAGAGTAGTAATACCTTTTCACCGGCATTGAAGTGAACAAGCAAGTCGACGAGCACCTGCAGCAATTGTTTTTCGTCTAAAGCGTCGAATTTTATCAGATCATAATTTCGGTTCAGAGTTGTATTCAATTCTTTCACCACAAACTTCATCTGCTCAGTCATTTTTAAATATGTATTTGATATTTTTTGTAAAATAAGAACTTATACTTGACACATTACATTTGTTGTGGATTGCGTTACCTTAGCAACCCGTATTGAATGGCCTTCAAGTGGCCATAAATATTGTTTCTGCGTAAGACCGTGCACAAAGCCAATGCTTCGCTATACTTTTATTTTTTTTTATCATTTGCTTACACGATCTGAAAAGGGAAGTCATTGGGCCATATGACTAACGAGACGTCCGCGGGACGTCTTGTATTCCCGTCAGTTGCGTGTCCCGGTATCCCCGAACTCCAAAAATTCAGGAATTACGTTCTGTTTGCAAAGGTAGCCAGTGACAATTTAACCAGAAAACCAAAACTAAGGCTAAGGCAGAGCCAGTAATCTTGTTTTGTGTGTTACGACTGCAGGAAAATTTTATCTGGCAAAAATGTATTTATGTGGGGAAGGAGGTAGGTGCAACTTTGACAATATCAATTTATTATTACATAGTGCCTATTCCTATCGGTAAATTCAACCACCTTGAAATTATATATAATACGAAATAATAAATAAACAAGTTGAAATGTCTTAACGCATGGCGCACGCATAACGCAAGTATTTTTAAGTTACTAGAATTCTATCCAGGGCCCTATTTTCTATGTCACGATACGGAAAGTGCCAAAACGGATGAAAATCGTACCACGGCACGTTACATTTTCTTAAAACTGTATTCTCTGATCGCAGCACACGTCTCGAAAACTGAGGAATAGCAGCGTCTTGGAGAGGGTACGATCCGTTTCTAGGTGGTTCCTATTAACGGTTTTTTTAAAAAGGGTAATAAGGTTTATTTTTATTAATTTCTTTACCACTTATTTGACAGCACAGAACGCGCATATTGATTTCACGGTGTCATAGAGAATACGCTTTTAGGCCAATAACGAGTTTCGACATCGAAATATGTTTTGGTTTGGCATAGAAAATAAGGGCCCAGGCTTCGCATGAGTAGACAATTAGAAATATAATTTTTTTATCCTTTGATCCGCGCCTTTTATAAAAAAAAATATTTGCGACTATTTTATACAAAGATTTTTTTTTATTTATATTTGCGGCATACCCCAAAATAATATAAGGCATAACCAAAAAAGAAAATAAGTTCAAAAACTAAAACCAGACTACTTAAAAGTATGAAACACGAAGTACTTACTAAACACTTACTCGAATAAAGTAATTCATTCTATAAAAAAGCATATAAGCATATAGCATTCTAGAAAGAAGTGGCGTTTCTTGTTTCATATTGTCATACTTTTAAATAGTCGGGTTTTTGTTTTTAATCTTAATTTTTTATGTATTGCATAATTACTTTTATTAGGCGCGCTTTTACAAATCATGTATGGCTATTTTAACTCTAGAACCAACTATTATAGTAGGAAATTGAAAAGAAAATAAAAGACATTTAAATCTTGGAATAATTTATATTTCTATTATAATACAATCATAGCTATCATGTTGTTATCGTCAAATCTCAACAATTTACTCCTATACTGTACAGTTTGTGCCTAACCCTTGTTTTCAATTAAGTAGTACCTCAGAATTTTACAACACAATCGAAATCAATATGTATCGCCTCACAGCCTTGCTGACTACTCCCATAAGTAACCATTAAATTGATTTACTACAATGAGCACTAAGACAGAACAAAATTTGAATAATACCCTATTTATGCCTACGTGATTTAGTAGATTAATAAACTTAAACTAAGTCCGTGCGATTAAATTAAATCGCGTATAAATGATACCTCACTGGCATTGTTATCTAGCACCGAGAGTTGGAGAAGTTTACGCCAGAAAAATTACTGTGATGTTAATTAAGTAACGCTAAATAAACTAGAACTTCTAGGAATCAATGAATTTCACTTTTATTAATACTTAAGTATTTATTAAAACACTTTGATCTAAAGACAATTACTTCTCCACTCCATTTAAACTTTAAGATATAAATAAATAATAAAGCTATCAAAAGTACAAATAAAATCAGGAATTAACAAAAGTTTCATCCTAATGATTGACATTCTCACATTCAATGGATATTTTATTAGTTTCCACTGCATAGCCTCTTAAACTATGACATGCACCATATTAACATTTAGACCCTGAGTTAGTTAAGAAAAAATAAATAGAAAATGCACATAAATGTGTACTGATTTAGAAAATTGTAAATTTCGATGATGATGTGTTATTTTTATTGATATAATTATATTATTACTTGTGAAATACTAATTTGCAAATAATTGTATTACTCATTAAGATTATTGCTATTTTTAATATACAAACATAAATATTTTGTACTCTTCTAAATTAATGGAAATTCAATTATTTACAAAATTACATGAAACGCACTCTATAGAAATTGCAATGACAATATAATATAATAATCAAAATGTCAATTAATGAGATTTAAATAGAACATACGATTATTTACCTAAACAAACACAACACAGGACCAATCAAGCCATCGATTTATAGTTGATTAAAAATGAAACAAAAATTATAATAACTCTTGAAGGCTCAAGAGTAATATTTTGTGTTAAATATGACTTTTGAATTTGTTGCTTGAACATCTGTCTTTCCATGTGTTAGTCACGGATTGTGACTGATGCACCTTGGTCCTTTATATTTCTCTCCCCGCATCAAAAATAATACTAATTTCTTCAAAAGGAATGTGTTAGAGAGATTGAAGGTGCTACGATGATCACACCTTTATAGTGAGCATAAGGTTTTCTTTCAGTAAAGATCCAATCAGATTCGTAATAAGTCAGACGTATAAATGCAAAAACAATTTTCTAAAAACAAAAAGTGAATACAAAACAAACGTCAAAACGATTAAAAAACACAGATTCACAAACATAAATCTTTCAAAACATAAAACGTTATCAATCGCATCGATGATAATTGGGCGCTTACAACTAAATCTATAATAGGTACATCACACAGTAACCTTAAAAAAATCGTTTCTCTACAACTAAATCACAAGTACCAAAATCGATAAAATAAGACTGCGCATCGAAAACGAAATCACTTCGAGTAACGCGGCTCGAACCGCCGATCGCGGGTCGATTTAGCGAGCTGCGTCCGAGCGACCGTCGCGTCGCTTCGCAGTAGCACCTCCGATACCGGCCGGGAGCGGGGCGGCACTCTCACAGCAAGCCACCCTTCCGACCGAAAAGAAAGGTGCTGAGTGTGCCCAGCGGGGTCGACTGCGTCGGCGGACAGGGCGTCGCCGTCACTCCCGCCCCCACCGTGCCCAGGTCGGTGCGCGGCCGGGGAGCCCGCGCGCGCGCCCGCCTGCCGCCCGCGCCCGCACCGTTCGCGCTCCCCACCGACGTGGCCGCGTCCAGCGCGCCCTCGCCCGGGTGCGCCGGCACGCCCAGCGGCGAGTCTGCGACGTCGCAGCGATCCGGCGGCGCCGCGGCCGGCGATCGCAGGGTACGCTTGAGACACGTCAACTGCTCCATAGGACTCCGATGAACTAGACCCGTGTAAAGTGATCCCGGAGTCTGTAGCGCCAGCGGCGCCGGCGAACCTTCGGAGGCGGGCGACGTTAAGTAGCGTCGTCGAAGTATCGAAGTTCCGCTCGCTATAAGAGCATGGAGAGAGGGCGGGGCGTCGCCGGGCCTGGGCGTCGGTGGAGGAGAGGAATCCGGCGATCCGAGGAGAGGGCTGTTGGCGGGCGTAGCCGTAGGCGTGAAGTGCGGACGGGAAGGCGGCGTGCAAAACGACTCCCGTCGAGAGAGCACGGGCGACACGGCGGCCGAGGAGCGGCGGGACGTGAGGCGCGAGCTCCATGCGCTGCCGAGCACGCTGCTGGAGAGGCTGCTCATGCCGCTGCTGCAGACGCTGCTCACGCTGCTACCTACGAGGCTGCCATCGTTTGGATGTAAGACCGTGCTGTAGCGAAGGAAAAATAAAGGAAAGCTTAAGCAATGGTTTAATACATAAAATGTGATTATATAACTATGCACATAATTAAATAAAACTTAATGACACATAATTTTTTGTTATAGTTTGTAGAAAGCCAAAACGTGATAATTTTAGAGATACATAGTAAAGTACACAACATAAGCATTTATAATGTAGAAATCTATAATGACAAAATAATTTGCGTATATATAGCGTAGGTTATATATATATAATACATAATAAATAACATGTTAATAAAAATTTATAAAATTATGTATGTGTGTATAGTGTAAGTACCTGTTAGTAAAAGTATATATGTGACTGGAATGCGGTAGTCTCGGCATATCATCGTCCTCCTCTACATCGGACAGCCTGTATATTCTCATGCCAAGTGCTTGCGCTGACCTTGATCCTCTCACTCCAACACCTTCTTGTTCTTCTAGTAAGCCTATAAATTCATAAAATATAATTATAATAAAGAATTTGGGATCCACTAGTTAAAAAGCATAAATGTCATATGTAACATTTTAGCTCAAATCAGTAATATACATATTACATACCTGACATTGTTGGCTTAGCAAGCTGTGCCCAAGTGTGTAGCGTGAGAGAACCCTCCATCGGTTTGACAATCTGTAACTTATGCGGTGTTCTGAAGCGCGCAAGACCGCCAGCCGCACCTGCACCCCATACTGCACTCTCTTCGCTCACGTCTCTTTCTATAAATTAAATTAATTAGAAATAAATTTTACATTTATTTTTGTATGTCTTTAGCATTTAAAAATCTGAATCGACGATTGAGGTCAGGTTTTAAAAAATATAGTTTATTTTTTTCATCGGTTTTTGATTTTAAAGAGGCTATACAAACTTATCGCTTTACAAAGCACCCATCCATTCAATGAAATTGTAATGGGATACAATAGTGATTTCGCCAGTTTTTGTGTGTATTTTGAGTGTTTTTCGTGCATATTTGCAGGCATATAATTGAGGCGCTTAGCGGAAGAGTGGCCAAAGCCATGCAAGTTAAAAAACCTTTTAAATTACTATTCCTTTGAAAGCAATCATGGATTTGAAATGGAATAAGAATATTTAGTAGCACCATTTATCAAACACTGTTCAAATTAAATTGTAGGCCAGTATAGTTTAAAACATGAATAGTGTAGTATACAAATATATTTAACAAACTCAGTTTTTGTAAATTTGTGGATTAGGCCACTCTTCTGCTGAGCGACTCAATCAGACATACCATTTCGCCTCCGTTGCCTGAGCACGTGCGAGGCCGCGAGCGAGGCGCGGCGGGAGTTGATCTCCTGAGGCGTGAGGCGCCGCAGCGCCGCCGCTAGCTCCGCCGCGCCCGGAGCGCCGGGTACGCCGACTGCCGTATTGCCGCTGTAAAACAATTATATTTATATATTAAATTCTTCAATAAGGATGTATTTATTAGATAAGACTTGGTGTGCGTATTTCGATGAGTGCCTGGATGGTTTGAAAACACAATGAGACGCAGTCAGTGGCGATAGTTCTAGTCAGGACAATGTATGTCAGGTGCGCTAGTATTATTTATTCTAAATACTTTTGAATTCAATCTTTACATTACAAAAATGTCGATGTCGGTAACATAAATCAACATATTTCTTAATGCAATGTAACGTAACGTAAATTTTTATAGGATCATGGATGGTCCCATGGATGGAACTTATTGTCCGTTTAAAC
>DVVJ01000227.1:0-17505 GCA_018234505.1 Junonia neildi neildi
TACGTTTTTACGTTTGTTACGTATAATAATTAAATCGATATAAAAAGAAATCACCTTGACACGGCTTTGAAATTATTCAAAGTAAAACACTCGTTGAACATTACTTACATATGTATGTATATAAAATACATGTTTTTGCCCGAGGCTCCGCCTGAATGCTGGTTATCACAAAAAAACACCTTTGTCCGACCTATCCTTTAAGCCCAAAAAAAAAACAAAATTGATCGAAATTGGTGGAGTTGTTAAGACACGAAAACTAACCAGCTATTCCCAATGGTTAAACTAGTTGTATCAGACAGGCAGACACTTTTGCATTTATAATATACTTTGATAACAAAATGAACTTAATACCCGCAAATAAATCCATAAAGTTTTATCCATATCCATAAATAATTGTGTTTGAATATTAAATATTTCCATTTTCAACATTATAAAATGCATTTCTAGATACCTATGAGTTAATCGGAAACGAAATATACCTAACGATTCCTGGGATTCTGAGTCAACCTTTCATGTCAAAAATATAAGGAAAATATAGAAAGCCTAGAAAGAAATATAGCATTATAACGTTCAAATTGCAACATTTATTTAAATCTTGAGTGATAAGTGTATAAGCGATACTTTAAGATCAGCGGAATTTAATTGAACCAGCTAGCTTACGAAGCGTGTCACGTCTTAAAATTACATGCTCTGATTAGTTATTATTATATAACATTACTTATACCTACCATGGGCCTTATAGTGAAGGTTATGATAATTTTGGTATGATTTATTATGTAATGACTATTTTTATTGAATACGCTAAATTGTTTTATAGTCTGTAGTCAATACAATTTTATATTTAAAAAATATCAAAGTACAACCGTCTCTATGTTCAGGCTTGTATTGATGTTTTGCTATTTTTACAAAATCTTAACATTGAAATTTTTTTATTATTTCACCAAAGTATTTTGTTACAATCATATCGATATTATATCTAATAAAAATTACTTTAACTTTATTGAAAAATAAGGTCTCGTTGAAATGTCCTAAGATGAAGATGAATTCTACGAAAATAAATTAACATTCATGTTATATATCTTGGGACGAGCGTTGATATTATATAATTTTTCGCTAAAAATTTAGAAATCTTGAAAATTATCGAATAAAGTTTGTGTGTAAAAGCTTACTTTTCATAGGGTATATTTTGGACGGTAGAGTTTGTTAAAATATGTAGAGTCTTGATGTTTTAATAAGTACTTATAAACATTCCGATTATTTTAAGACCTTATTATCATGTGCAAGTTAATTATTAGGAAAAAAGAAAATTTTACTTTTAAAGAAAGTTAAAAGTCGATAAGACCGGAAGATGATTATAGGGGCGGATCTTGTTTCACTCGAGCGCGTGCGCCGCGCACCACATTCAACCCGCATTTCCTTATTATATGCTCGCTAACTATGATAAAAATTTATATATTATCATTACATTTATTGCCAATACGCATTACTGAAATTACCACTTACGAAACCGATAAGTATTCAATTATATTGAAGTAGTTTTATAGTTCGTCAATTAAGTTGAAAATTTTCCATATACAGATTTTTCTAATGAGGTTGCATCAAGGCTGCTAGATCGGCTAGATGTTTCAATTACGAGAAAAACCAAAGGTTTATATTAAGAAAGCCGTTGCCGTACGAGTGAAAGAAAGAAATGACTCGGTGTCCCTTTCACTCTCGCTTTCGTTCCGCGGTTCAGAGGTACGCGGCGCGAGAGTGCGCGGAGGTTAGTTTTCAGTGATCGGGCGTCGGCGGCACTCTCGACCGGTGACCTCTGTCGCGTTTCCTAGTGCTAGTGTTGTGTTTATTGGTTCCATGACACGAGTTAATAAACGTCAAGGAGCATGTTAACCTATCCGCAGGTATATAATTTCATTTAAACCGTTCTATGTACGCGGTACACACGACTGCCGACATCCTTGTCCTCAATTAAAACAATTTACGGCACTCCTCATTTGAATTATATACTTGCTGCGAATTATCGTTAAGTATTAAAATATTGTTTTTAAATCTGATCTGCGTATAGTTTTTAAATCGAAATATCAATTTGCATATTTACGATTGTAAAATTAATAACAGTGTTCTTAAGCTTTATTTTTATCACTTGAAAGTTTTGTTAATTAATTACGTCTGTATAAATTAGCTTTACGTTCGTCAAATTCTATTTTATTCGTTGCATAAGTAAAGTTAAAATCGATTTAAATCCGCCGATTAAAAGCATGATAAACGATTACCGTTGAAGATTTATGCTCTAACAATATCGACCTTTACTCTTTCCCTTATATTAATGTGACTTCCTTCTGTGTATTAAATGTAAAAGGTGACTATTACGAAGTGGGTGTATATTGTTCTGATAATAAGTCTATTTCAATAGAAAAGCTTCACGTTCTAAAGCAAGAGCATATATTTCAAAACAGACAAACTTTATTTGTCACGACTCCCTGACTGTTAAATATCAAAATCCTTTTATTTGAAAGAACACATTATTAGTTAATTAATAAAAAATATTAAAAAAAATAATATTAAGAAAATAAAGTATTTATAGCCGCTTAAAATATTCTGAGGTCTTAATAATTAAATACGGTTTTCACAAAAACCGGTAAGCGCAGCAACGAGACGGCAACGAGTCCTTATATTGCAACACTCGTAATACGACAGCTGCCTACGATCTTGACATTTGACGAAAATACGCGCCGTTCTTGTCTCGCGCCTAACTATCGGATATCACTGTCCTTTTCACATTTTGACTTATGGAAAAATGTTGCACTAATAGTTTTATAATGTAATAAAGTTGTTTTGTTTTGCGGTTTCTCTTGAGTTAATTTTCGGCTATCATATCATGTGACATTATATTGCAGCTTTTACAATACTCGGTAAATAAACTAACGACAATGTTTTTTTGCAGACTAATTATTTTCCAAATAAACGCACTTAATCAAACAAACAAAACTTTCAGATGTTTTGTTGTTATTGCCATTATATCATAAAATTACATAAATCTGTGCCCTGACTCAAGAGCCATCTCACCTATTGAAGATATTTTTATTGTAATTCATCTAATAACGTAAATTCATATAAATCTGCTTAATTTATCAAAATCATGATTCGAATAGGTTAATGTTATTAACAAAACCTTACGTAACTCGATTGTTTAGTAGTTATATTTTATATGCAAATAAATAACCACTAACAACTAAAACTAAAAGTATTTATAATATTAAAAACTATTAAAATCCATCTTTAGTAATAAATTCTTAGTTATTCATAAAAAAATACGAAATTCTTACGTAACTGACTACATAGGCAACATAAATAGTTTTTATCCGTCATTATTTGTTCTAAGTAATGATGTATGAAACTACTCGTATATGTTACTAAATACATTGTTGTTATCACATATTTCTAAACACTTATAGTTTTTCTGACCTTTAGTTTGGTAACTGTAAAAATTGGTCATGATATTATTGCCAACTCCTTAGCTTTTAATCACGTCTCCTTTGAAATTTTTAGGTAGCATTGTTACTTGCCCAAAATAGGCAAGAAAAGTCTCAGGCTTTAGTTGCACCAATATGAGTGACATTTTTCCGACAAAAAGTAATGAAATCATTTCAAAACATAGTTGAAACGAAATAAAACAGATGATTCAAAACGTTTTGTATAAAAATTTTAAAAGGAATTAAATGTGATTATATTGAAATTTTGATCGAGTTAATAGTTTAGAAAAATGTTTGATGATAGATGTATTCGGATCAAATAATTTTGTAAGTATAATTATAGCACCATTTTATATTCAGAAAATTCATAATTTTACAATTTATCTAACTCAATTATCTTAGCTATATCTTATCATTACATAATATATAATGTATGCATATTTGTAATTATGAGACAATTTAGCGCAAAAATAGGACTCCTATTAACATATTACAGAAAATGTAATTTCAGCAAATTGAAATACTATACGGTATGCTCCCACAGAATGTAGTCACAAAATTAATTTGGTTTTATTCACAATGCGTTACAGTTTCTCACGTACCCCTATTGTAAGCTACATCTATAGCTGCTGGAATTTACAATGTGTGACGTAAGCACCATTGTTTTTGCGCAACCATGTATCACCATCGCATTATGTGATGACGACCGATGGCTACCACGATTTATGATTATTTTGACAACACAATAGATTACACGAACAAAGATGCCTACTTAATGAAATTTAATTGAATATATAAGTGGTCTTGACATACGCAACCTTCAAGGATTAGGTATAATGTAGAGAACCTTTAAAGTTAAATTAAGACGTAACGTTTCTCGCTCTTGAGTTTTAATGGGTTAAAAGAAGAATATTTTATTCAATTTAGAAATAATTACAGAATAAAAAATAGTCAATTATCGGTTATTGTAATCTCATAATTATGCAAATGTACATTTTTATACATTCATAAATGCTACAGCTTTTTCTCTACCACTATAAAGAACATAAAGACTATTGCGATTTATTGCGGTTATATGGTTTTGCAAAAGTGGTAATGAAGAAGTCACATAAACTTGGTTACCGAAGAATTTCGGGCAAGGCCGGTTGTGATCGATGTTTGACCAAAGCGACTCTTGCGCAAATTAACTGCGTCTGTGAGTACTGACGCGTTGACCGAGATGCGGTCGTCTTATTTGCTGTTTCTTTTTCCTTATGTTTACTCTTTTAATGCGTTAACACGGCCATTCTTCTGATGAATAAGTTTTAAAGTTTAGCCGCAAATAATCCTTTAATGAAGGTCGGCTAGTGTTATAATTTCTGAACAGTGATGACTGATCGATATATCTAAGTCAAGTCATGGTTTATACCTACTAGGTTTTTATTGTTATAAAATTAAAAAGTCGCCATTATTCTATCTTTCTACTGGTGTTGTCTCAATCCAATCGAGTCTGTTTGTTTTTTTTTTCTTTCAGAAGTATTTTTCCTACTAATACATTTTCTTGTATTATTCTTCGAACTTAAGTCGTAAGTAAACACATTAAACATATTATCATTATATCGTACTCAAGTTACAAAACCCATAGTCTATAACTCACCAGCAGTTAACCGCGGGAACGACTAACCGCGCGGCTAGCCGCTTTTCTAATTTTAATATGTAACCGCTTATGATTATATAACCGCTAAGTGCGTACAATCGTAAGCGGTTACATATTAAAATTAAAAAAGCGGTTGCACGGTTAGCTGCTCCCGCGGTTAACCGCTAATGCTTTATAGCTCTTATATTACGCAAATAAATCAAACATATATCAACTTCGACATAATGAAATGTGAATTCAACCGAAGCCTATTATATTGAAGTCGTGACAAAGCGGATAATAAAATGGAGATCCAAGATCCATTAGTGTAATGAGTAATTACTGATGCTTTGAATTGGTGATTGCCCATAAATGGTGCATTCGCCTCGGGTCCTGCGACTTAAAGATGAAGGTCGTCTTTTGCAATTTAATAGACGTAAAATTTCTGGCGCCAAAAATTAACTCACTTAAAATTTAATTAGGCTTAACATACACAGTTTATATAGAATTTCGAATAATAATTTGAAGTTTATAGTTATAGTACCCATTGTAATATAATTTCCATTTTGTACTTAAAACTTAATCTTATTAAATTTTAAAAGCAGTAATTGAGATAAGCTGTCCTTTAAATGTGCTAGGCTTACACATTTTTATCGACTTTTGATTGAAAATTTAACAATTGAAGTGAAATAAATTTAATGGATTCGTATTTACATAGTCTATTTGTTTAAAAATATAATTTTAAGTCCATATTTTAATTTGCAAAAACATATACACTTATATATGTATATGTCCATATTGGAAAATTTCTTTATCAATTACTTTTGTTCATCAATGTTTCATTCCTTTCCTTAAAATTGCACCTTTAACAGTAGAATTTATATGCAATACAAACAGTACAGTACAATAATATAAATACAATAAAATACCATACATAAATTATAGATACGGATGTCGATCAATTTGTATGCCGAACACTCCCTAAGAGAAACAAGAGTTTGCGTTGGGAAATACGCTAAATAATAAGACAGCATGCAAAAGGCGTCCATATCGAATTCAAATGAATGCCACCCGTCTTTATTGTCAGTGTAAGAATAAAATTTTTTTTAAAACATTGTTTAAAATGCAAATATGGCGTAAAAAATTGTAGAAAAATATAGTAAATAGTGGTTATAAAGGATATTTTGGTAGCCACCTAACGTAAATATTTCATTTTGAATATTATGTTATTAAATGGATTCCACAGAGCTTTTATCATTTACAATAATAATACTGATCTTTATATTAATAATAATAACTTACGCATTGATGTAAGTTATGTTAATTCTACATTAGTGCATTCTGTTTCTGTTAAGATATAAACTAACGAATAAAGTGGAAACCCAATCTGATTTTTCTTACATTTTCCTCTTAGCAACCATATGATATTCTCACGATACAAACAGGAATATTAAACGTATTCCTAGTAGTCGATAAAAGCGCATAGATCCGAAGACCGAAAGATATAATATGACATATGATAAACTCACCACACTCGTCGCTTACCGTTCTGAATATAAATTATATTATTTAAATACTCTTTACAATTCTCAAGTCTATTTTAAAATAGCATATGTAAAGTTGAAATTTGTGAATAAATCCTTGTTATTTTTCTTGATTATTTATTTTTACAAAATCATTTACCGTCAGAGTCCCATACACACCCGTACGATATATTTTAATGTTAAAAAAAATTAATACGTTCTCAGCATCTGGCTCAATTAGAATAAAAATATGATAGGTAACCGAGAGTTTGTTAGAAGAAGTCATAGATTATCTATTTAACAGCACCCTGAGACAAACGCGAGCAAAGAATTAAGAGTAAAAGTTAACTTAGCGCATGGAAAACAGCAAATGCCAAGTATTTATATTCCGTATTTCATTTGCAGCCTGTAAATGTTACACCCCTGCACAAAAGCCTTCTCCAATTAGTGTTCTCATTTATCTTAAAATGTTGAAATGCAGTGGATATAATCAAATAGTTACTTATTGGCAAGATACATAGCTGCGTATTTAAGTAATCTCACAGCCTCTAGTTACGAAAAACTGTTGCAACAGTTTCGATATTGTGTCTGGACAAAAGCAAGTCTAGACCAACGTGTACCACCCAAGATACGGCCTACTTAAAGTCGCAATATGGATCGTATTGGAACTTTCAAAATTTTGCTGCCTTAAAATAATATTAACCGTCCTTGTTAGCACGAGCATAAAATTTAACAACTACAATCATAAGCTCAAGTTATAAGTTAAAAGATAAATGTTAACTTCGTACAAAACAACTATTAGAACCTACTTCTTAACTAAAGGTAATCATTATTTAAGACGTAAACATTTAAAATAAAGGTAGGTATTGCTAAATGTATTTTACTTTGACACTTTAACACATTTTATAACATGACAGTAACTATGGTAAATGTTATTGAACCCTGAATTTTAATTTACTTACGTACATAATTATTTTTACACAGAAAAATACAAAAAAAGCTTCATTCGCTAAAAGCACTACAATTATCAAAACTATGTACAAATATGTACAAGTTTTACAAAAAAAATATTTTTTGCCGTTTACGAAAGAGTAAAAAGACGGACAAAAATATTAATGGACAAAAAAACTTCGCCGGATTAATGCAATAATTGCATCTTAAACTAAATTTAATTTCTGTCGGATTTACTCTTAATTTATTGCACTTTAAAATTAAATTAAAGAAATATGTTACTAAATTCAGCGGTAATTTGATTTTTAAGTTACACATGTTTCTGCAACTTTAAATATTTTTAAACCTATTACACGAAATAATAGCTTGGCAATAAACATAATTAATTTGGATTAATTAGGCGTAGGAAGTTCGTAATTGAGTTACAAAGTGAAGTGCTGCTCGTTTCTGTGCTCGTTGTATGTGAATATGTTGTAATATAATGTTTGTTATGTTTTAAAAGGCGCCTTTGTGAGGAGGTAATAGGCATGTCGGTGTTTGGTGTTTGGTTTTTATTTAATTTTGCTTTTATGTACATAACGGTTTGTTTATGGACTAATTTTAATTATTATACTTTGATGATCTCAATATGACTGCAATAAGATCCTATTTTTAATCGCTGTTCAATTGTACAAATATGAAAGAGACTCCTCATAATATGTATAGTGATTATTACAATATCTGTAGTGCCATAAGAGTACCTATACAATTTCAATGGAAAAGAATGAAAATATAAAAAAAAACTTAGCGAACTAAGTTATATTTAATGTGGTAACGTCAATTGAGAAAAACAATAAAAGCAGTTTAATATATCTACAAATTAATGTTTGGTCATATTCTCCGCTACGCTGCCATAACATTCAATCGATTGAGATAAAATTTTCAGGCATAACAAAACATAATAATTGAATAATATAATATGTATTATGATATTCTAATTTATACTTATTTCAAATCCATCTTCTTTACAGGTCCTCCTTGTAAGCTGATGTCATGAGCAACGTGTCCTGTGACTTCAACTAAGTGATAATGCCGTGATTGTATTCTCATTGTACTCGTGCGTGTGTTGTGAAATGAACAGTGAAATATCGTGACTCTGGTTAGCACGTGGAAATGAAAAGAGAAAAGTATAAGAAAACGTCTCTAGGATTCCGGTGAGTACTTACATGTTGCATACTCTTACATTTTAAATAGTGGCACCGACGATAAAAAACAATTAAAAATAAAGTGAAAATTTATCTATCATAATATATCAACACTATTCAACACTAGTGTAAGCTGGGCAAAAGCGTCTGTTCTTATGGAGATGGATCTGATTCAACCACACTGCTCCACTGTTTATTGGCTGTCTCTCTGGCATGTCTTTGACTGACTCGAAACACAGATTTCCTTACAAAGTTTTCTTTCACTGCCAAGTAAATTACGTTAAAACATTAAAATTTTATTTGTTTTGTAGTATTTCAATCATTTTTGTTCTTAAGTTTCATCTTAGATGAAGGGTTTCTATGTATGTGCCTCTCCATATTTTGAAAGAAATCTAAAAAACGCTATGACAACGACTTGTTTTGACCTCTTTAGATTAGTTACGTTATACGCTAACTAAAAAAGTACAAAACAAATAATAGTTGTTTTTCGCATAAATATTAATGTTTGGAAATTCATTGCTAATTATGCAGTAGATTGGTAAAAAACTGGTAAGAAAATGTATAAAAACAACCGAATATCTAGAAACCCAGTGAGCCAGAGTGATTTCTGAACGTTACAATTGCGTTACGCTAAACTCTGGCAATGTTTGCGCAGTGAAAGTGTCAAAAGGCTTTGAACACATCGCAGTGAGACGAAACAGATTAACTCGGAACATAATAAAACTTTAATGATCCTGTCTCTGAACGTTAAATTTAAGTTTGCTTTGTCAAAAATCATGTTTTTTGTTAGTAGAGAAAATTATTGCTATTATTAATTTTTGATCTTTTTTATCTTTGCACACATCTCGATTTTACTGATAAGTTCGATTCAATTAATGAAGATGTCACCATGTTGAAAGACTGCACTGATTGAAAAAAACTTATTATGTAGTTTAGCAATACGTAATGCACATTCATAAAACCCCAGGAAAGGCCTCACACTGCGGTTAAGCGGGTAAATGTCTTCGAGAATCTTCCGTATCACGCAAGTAATTTTAGAATGTTATTCAGTACTAAATACAAGGCGAATGTATTCTAAACAACATTTATTGTTATTCATTGTGTAGAAATAACAACAGTCTCTCAAAAATTAAAACAGGTTTAATTTTAGCTCATCATTCTAATGTCTTCGTTAAATATACGTGCAATGTGCGCAATTTCTATACCTGACATTTGTACATACATTTAGCTCTATACAATAACCTTTCTCTGAAATGTCAATGAAAAAAAAATATTTAATAAAAAAAGTGGGTCGTTGAAAGTAATTATATGCGAGTCCTTACACTGAGCAAATACTTAAGATAAAGAAAGCCGGCTTTCTACCGAAGGTACTCTTGCTCAATATCGGGCGAGGCAAGGTCGTCATTGTTGAGAGCTTTGTTTTATTTTTGCGGTGTAAACGATCATGACCGTAAATGTTAATGATATTACTCGGTACCAAGGTAGATTGAAATATGAACAGTCCTATTTGTGGCGGTTATGAACGTTTCATACTCATTCAAGTGTTGTATTCATTCAGTGGTCACGAAATGGATGCTTAGTGTTTGAAATTGTGATAAATAGTGTATGCTGTAGTATAATCAATTGATAACGTAGCTCTTTTTTAAACTTCACGAAAACATACAACACAATGTGCAAAAACATAAAATTGTGATTTGTATGGAAAATTCTTAACACAGAAAGTAATTACAAATATGGCTACCAGAGCTTTTTCAAACAAAAAAGCTCCTATAACTTTTCAATCGTCCTGGATATTAGGTTCTTGATGCATTAGAATTTTCTTAACACATGCCTTTATTCTAAGCTTCCTCAATCAGGATTTTTACTCTTTTTGTCTTGAAAGAAACAAAAAATACAGCAGTAGGCAATATGCAAGCTACTTATTAAATGTATACGGAAATACTACTCATGCATATCGTTATTACTCGTAAAAATCCGTCAATATTTAATCTAATATATTTGTTTAAGCCATTAATTAAATTTAAACTGCTAAATCACGATTTGGAAAGTACATGCACTGCGGTACAATACAAAACAGAAGGCTATCGCGATCGTCGGAATATTTTATGATTGTGCAAATCGTTTTAGATTTATATTCAATGATATTATATTATGCCCGTTTTAGCAATACAGCTCAAATAATATATTGATTTGAACATCGATACGAACTTTGGCAAATGTTAATATTTTACATGCAACATAAGGCAGAAGCGTGGCAATAATTTTAATAAATATACATATTTTAGAGTATCTTAAACTTGAATTCTAAAAACATACGGTTGTTTATCTGTAGCGTATGTATGAAACATAATACTGTAGGCATTAATTAAAATATCATTAAAGTTTTACCTTTAATAAGGTCATAGATTCCATGACTCGCTTGAGGCACCTTGAACAGTCACCTCAATATCTAACTGAGATCAGTGGCCGGCAGGAAGTGTCATGCATAATAACATGTCATATAATTTCCAAGCACGCAAACATAAATCATCGAGCAAGAATTAAGTCGCATGATCAAATCTCCTGTAAGGTCACATGCTAATCGTTCAAAACAAAATTTTATAAATATCGAATATTTATCATGTTGTTTAGTTTATAGTTTTAATATCGATGACGAAGAATCTTCTAAGAAATCTGAAGAAGTTTATTATTAAAAATATTGAAAAATCCGTTCCCAGAAAACCGTCGGTTAGAAACATAAAAAAACAAAACAAAAAGATACACTGGTAATTTAAAATTTTGAGTGACATTACATTCCAGCTTAGAGCTTAGATTCTGGAAATTAAAAAACGTCCATGATAGAAACAATGCATTCCCACTACGCCTTTTTCCTTCCATTCCACCGCATATTATGTCATGTAAGTCTAGATTTCAATGAAGTGTCTGTTTACTGTCCTTGTGTGATCTAGACCACATCGATCGTGTACCTTGAAAGGTTCACCTAAATGTTCAGCCTGCGAGACTGTCATGTCCAGGTATTAAAGAATACTTGATAGTTTAATGACACTTTTGATTAAAAATTTCCTTTTTCTAAACTGAAATTTTATATAAACATTTTTTACGGATCTAAATGCATTAAGTCTGTTTTATCTTCGCTGGTCGTTTATATAAGTTCTGAAAATATTCTTGTTTTTGTTTTTTTTAATTTTGGATTGCATATAACCTTCTCCTTAATGGGAAAAGAGACCATTCAAGTCCAACTGTGGGACATTTTCAGGCTGTAACCTTACTACTGTATTTTTTATATGTACTTATTATCATTATGGCTGATCAGAAATGGGTTATTACCATCACGCGCATTTACCAGCTTTTGTTAAAAATATGGAAATTTTATTATAACATATTTTCAAAAATAATATAAAAGCGTAGATGATTGAATTTGAATGTTCCATTTTAATACACATACTCTCAAGGTTATAAGCACCGATTATCATTAAATTTACGAGACAGATTATGTTCCCTCATCTGAAATTATTTAGATTGATTTAAGTGGTCTACTGCGTAACGTTGGCAGGACGCAAACCACACATAATAGCAGCAGTTCTAGCACATTCTAACTCAACATCCTTGCTTTTGTAATGAAATGTTTTACGTCTCAAAATAATTACTTAAATACTAATTGCATTTTACATATAAAAGACGCTTCAAATTAAAGAACTATAATTTGTTATTGCAATTGTCAATTAATTTTGTAACCTTGATTTTAATTAGAATAATTAAACTTAATATTACTGTGATAAATGATATGCAATACATACACATATCGCGATATTACTCCTTGTAAAAGTTTACAAATTTTAACCATAAACAAAAGACGACTTTTCTCATATGATCGCGACATTTACTTACGCATGACGCAAATGATTGCGCTGCCTATTGCTTTTATCTAAGTTGCATAAATACTTATCGGCAGTGACATATGAGGTGTGGTAGTTTTTCTGCGTTGGCGATTACTTCGGAGACAATGCAAAGTCCGGCGTCGAAGAATTCCCATCGGCAACAAGTCACCGTCATTAGAGTTGCGCAAGAGGGATATTGGGCGAAGAAAGCGACGTTAAATACGTCAGTCATGCGGGCACATGTCTACGCATACACCGCAACAAAATGCTTTAAGCGTTTATTTCGCAACGCATTTTCATAAGTATTACTAAATTTTATGTTTATACTAGATACGCCTTGCGGTTTCACCTGTATTAATATGTAGTATTATATAAATCGGTTGTAATTATCTACTTCTTATTTATACACACATAGCTGGTAAATCCTCAATAAACGTAAAAGAGGAAAACAAAATTTTCAACTTGGTAGGTATTTCCTTCAGTATCACATTTGAATAAAACAAACTCTTCCGCTTGATACAAGATACAATATATTCGAACTACAGACATTAAAGAATTATACATACACACAGCGTTTACACTCATATTTTTGTCTGGGAAAATGTATCCGGTTGGAATAACCCTTACCTTCAAAGGACCAGATAAACATTGACATTATCTCGAGCCTCGGCATGACGTCCAGGCGGAGGTATTGACACACATACCTTTTTAGCGTAAAGGTCAGAAGCGGAAGTGTTATTACAACCGTTGCTTTATGACGACCTCGAATAAAAATATTCATAAATCAATCTCTTTATATCATATAAACATTCATAAGTCTATTATGTTACTACTTTTAGGGTTCCGTAGTCCGTTCCGTAAAAGCCTTGCCGCCATGTTTATTTGTCTGTCTGATCGCAGATTAGTTCAGAGACCCCTAAATACTAGAAAGCTGTAATCGGCATGTGTATAAGTAAATAAATAACGCCGCCAAAGTTGTTTAATACATTTTTTTTCTATTTTATTATACATACTAGTGGACCCGACAGACGTCATGTCAACCAAAGTGGCATTACAGTGTCTTTAATTTACATGTTTAAATAGAAATTTTCATTTTTTTTTTACCGTTTAAACCTTCCCTGAACTTCCACGATTGTTTCAAGACTAAAATCAACCAAATCGGTTTAGCCGTTCTCCAGTTTTAGCGAGACTAACGAACAGCAATTCATTTTTATTTAGAGATTTGATCATCAGTTTATTTTGAATCCCTAGCTTAAAAGTTAATTATGTTTTGACTTCTTTTGTTTTTCTTTCTTTTCAATTTAATTACAGCTGGCTGTACACAACAATTGACTTTTCAAATAAAACAACAGCTGGGCAACCAAAGGTTTATTTTTTATATAATTTCCTTAGTCCTAATTGTATCCATAGGATTGCATGACAGCGGTGAAGGGAGCTGTAACCTTCGCCACCTTCTCGCCGGCTTCCTTGGTGATTTTCTAAAACACAAAAAATTTCTTTATTATTCTATGTTCTTACTCGACACCACAATTAATATAAATCTGATATAATCAGTTATGTATTCTTTTCATAAACATCAAATAATGTAGGTAAGTTGATAAAATCATCACATTATAAATATTAATCTTTCTTATTCACACTTATTAGATTAATTAAATCATATCTACAAAATACTTTCTTTTAATAATATTCATTTTTGCCTTTCCCGTGACAATATTAAGAATGATCATTTTCTGAAGATATAATTAAATAAATCTATTATTTGAAAATAAAAATTTAACCCTAATTTAGTGTGAATGTTACGATTTACTGTCCTCGCAAGGTCTATAGTGTATTTAAGAAGATGTTACAAACCTTAAGTTTCTTCTCATAAGCAACTTTGTGGATGGTCTTGAACTTCCTCTTGTCCTCAAGCTTGCGGACGACGTCGCGGTACTTCCATCCCACTTCGTGAGACAGGCGGCCAACGTGACAGTACTGAAATATAATTTCATATTAGTAACAAATTATGTTGACTTAGAAGAGAGGGATATATCAATGTGCTATCAGAATTTTATTAAATTTCAACAGTAGATAAATCTTTCAGTCGCAAATTACCCAATCAAATAACATCATGTAAATACTTTTTATAACATACTAAAAACTATCAAATAGGACATTAGAAATACAGGCACTAACTTCAGACAATGATGATTCATATTTTTTCATAACATAGATTAATAAATACAATAATAAAGTGTAGTTATTAAGTTTCTTCAGAAACAATTAGATGCAGTGCAAATATTTTTAATTAGCAATATTTTTGTAATAAGTGGTAGCAAGTGGAAACAAATAATGATTGTGTCTGTGACTAGGTAATTTCATATAGTAATGTAAAAATTATATCCGCACATCTGCTTAGGAGTGTTGGCTTTTGCCCAGCCGTGGAACTTTTACTGGCTATTACTAATTTTAAACTGACTACATAAAAATAAAATATTCACTTGTGCCCTGTATCTGAGTCAAAAGTATCGGCATTTATGCAGCGTCTAATATCAGTTCACATAACTCATACTTGTCCTTTGATCCTATAATGACATACCATGTGTACGACCATATTTCTATTACTTGATTCATTATGAATGTATTTACCTTGCGTCCAGGCTTCAAGCAGAAGACTCTGAGAGCTGCTGGTACGACCACACGGCGGCGACTGTCGTACGGAGGCGGGCATCCGTCGTAGGTGCGGAGCCTTCTGAGGGCATCCTTGCCGCGCTCGGTTTTGTGTGGGATCATACCTGAGACAAAAATTTAATATTTTATTACCCAAGAAAGATAATAATTAAATTTATAGTGTATTTATGGAAACTTCATAAGAATGGTAATATCACATATCGTCAAATAATGTAGGTAAAAAAGTAGATAATCATCAGTGTTTGGAAGTAGAAATATAAAATTAAAATAGCATATTACATTTGAGTTAAGTATTGCACTGTTTGACTGTTATAAAATGTAAATGTACATGGATATTGGTTGAAGTACTTGAGATAGTTATAACTTAACCATCAGGTTGTTTTCATAACAGTATTAGTATTTTAATAAAAATCAACATTATACTCTTGTTTATTTAGCCTTTGATTGTTTCAACTCAATGAGATATCAATAAATCAAAGTAATAAAATATAACTTGCATCCAATTCACATAAATATTTTCAAATCCAAAGTATTATTTAACGTAAATTTAAAAAATACCATGCAATTCTTTTATGAATATAAAAAGATAAATCAAAAGAATTATTGTAAAATATGCTTAGAAGTACTTTTAATTTATATTTATAATTTATAAACTTACCTCTAACAGTCTTCCACAAAATTTTGGAAGGGGCTCTGAAGTGGAATGGTCCACGGGCTGGGTTCACATTGCAGCGTTTGCGCAAGAATGACATGAACTTCAGCTTGTTCCTGAAATTATTAGACATCATGAAGTCAATTCGCTCATAGGTCTCATGTGTGATTTATTAATTTAAAGTGCAAGTAAATCAGAAAATATAATAGTAACAACACGATAGCTTTCAGTCGCAAATTACCCAATAAAAACATCATTTAAATCATATAAAATACGACAAATAAGTTAAAAATGTTAGGTTAATCACATACCTGAAGAAGTTTCCTGAGATGTTAAGTTGTTCACATCTCACAACAATGACTTTGTTTCCTTCTAAAAGGACCTTCGCAATCACTGCAGCCAGACGGCCAAGCAGATGGCCACGGCCATCAATAACTATGGCCTAAAACAAGAAACAGAAGCATCTTTAATAGAACAATTATTTTGACAACACATATCACCGCTACACAAGTCTAACCTCAATTTTAAAATTTTACGTGGTATCATATTCATCTTAGAGATTATGATTGATTTAACTAATACGAAACGAAATAATGCCGTGATATACACGGAATATATAGATGCACCACGTTTTAATGAAATTATTTTCACTACACTCGAACAAGCCAGCACGTGTATGTCGCGTTTCATGATAATTTAAACACATTTGAAAGAATATTGTTCACTGCATATATTTAAAGAATTATCGCTTCACTTTTAAAGAAAAATTAGCGTTTAAGTCAAGTAATTATTAGTAAAATTTCCAATTTTTATCTCACCTTATTACTAAAGCCCGTCATTTTCTCGACAACAAAACGGAAAAGGCTAACTTTTTAAATTAACATGGCTACCGGATACCCATGTGGGAAGGGGTTATACAGATGCGTTCAATATAAAAAATAAATATATTTTTAAATAGCGTCTTTATTTTATCTAATAGATAGATAGATATCAATTTAAAACGATGTTTTTTTTTAATTAAAATAACTTAAAACATTAATTTATAATTAATTATAGGAAAACGGCTTAAAGAACAAAAAGCATTTTATGAAAGTGTCAGTGTTTGTTACGAAGGTAGATATCTAAATTTTAAAGTGGAATTCTGTTTCGTCTTATAAAAATTACTCTATATATTAAAGATAACACTAATATATGTTTTCTGTAATAAGACATATATTTTTCTAAAAAATTTAGAAACCAATAAGAAAACTGGCAACTGTATAAGTGTGTAAGTGATAAAGAGATATGGACAAGGTACCCTACAACGACTAACAAATACGGTATATGATGATAATGAGTCTCTTTTCGACTCTTAGAGCTGCTTATGGTGGACTACTTTGGCTACGTTCCACTTAACGTCCGCAACGCCATCGAACACGACCGCCGAAATTCTCGTTCCACTAACGAAAAAACACCGCGGGCGTTGTAGGCGAATATTATAGGTGGAACGCATATTTGAGCGCTGTGTGCTCGCAATATGGCGGCGTGGTGAAAACGAACAGCTGTGAGATTGTGAGTAA
>DVVJ01000228.1:0-17479 GCA_018234505.1 Junonia neildi neildi
ATAAATAGTAGTTGACCACAGTCATTAGTATTAGTTTCATTAATTCAGTTAATTTAGTTAATTTATAACGTTTTCATCACCGAACGATCTGTTGATGGCGGTCGGGAACAACAGCTTTTATCATATGTGTTTATTTTCAGTAATTTTAATGTAGCTATACTCGGGAATTGCGGTTTTTGCCATTGTTTCGGCGATTCGTATTAAAACGAATATTTTTGGGCGTTTCAATTATTTTTTGTTTTATTAATGGATGTTTGTTATCTGTTAACCTTTAAAACTGTACGTACAAGTGATGTTAATAATTATAAATAAAAAAGTGAAGTACAATATTACTTCCGTATTATCCAAAATTATTTTTTTTACAATACAAACTATGACGATATACATTCATTTCTAGATTAAAAAAAAAATAAAACGTCCAAATATAAAAAAAAATTAAAATGCAAATTTGAACCAAAATATTAATGCTAACCAAACAGCTAAACATCGTCTTTCATACGAATATAAAATCGCTCGAACATTTTTCAAGTTCGCTCGCAGTGTCAGCGACTGTTGACATTCCAACTTGTCAAATCCCATGTTGCCCGGTTTACACTAAATTCGCGTAGATTACACGTTCCTCTACCATTTGTTTTGTTTCTAAAACGAGATCTGTGCGACTTAGATGTGATTACCATAAAGCTGCTTAGACACATTGCCACATGAGTTTCGCTTGACTGATACAACCGAATGCAGCTACTTGGACTACAATGTATATACATTGTATTGTAGGCACCCGTTTGTTACCACATTAGACAGATGACTTAAAAAGTTTCTTGACTAAAACAGTCTTTAAATTGGAGCTACAATTAGCTGTTAAGTAGCTACAGTGACAGACAATCAGAAACAGACTATTTTATAATTGAGGTAACAGCTAGGTCTATCTGTTTAGTAGTTACGATAGTAAGGACAAATTGAGATTTTAAACTTATACTTGTTACGGTGATTCAAGTCACAGACCCTTGTCATAGTATGATATACAGGGGCTGGTTACAGGCTATTCTTGGGTGTTTGATTGTAATGAATATGAAACAGAATTCTTACTCTCTTATCTCTTATTAAAATGTTCTGAAAATATTAATATTATTATCCCTGAACTATATATGAAACACATTTCAAATAAGCAAAACGAATTTAACATAAATTTCGTATAACAGGAAAAATTTCTATCACACGATTAGAAAACGTATTCCGCATTTGAATGTTTTCGACATGAAAACAAATAGTAGCGACCTCTGTTTACGCTTCAAAATACGAGCGTGACGCAATTTGTAACACCCTCCAGAGGGGGGAGGACTTCAAAGGGCTCCCGACAAAGCGCTAAATAAGATGAAAAAAATATATACCGACGACAATGGCCAGGAAAATCGGGCCTTACGAATTTTCTCTTTAGTTTTTCGCACCAGAATTATACACATGAGTATATGCGTGTATGCATTCTAGCTTTTGACGTGCGATCCAACAAAAGAACGATGTGATTTTACTGAATTCTTCCGGCCTCGTGGCGTTGTGAGAGAGCTGTGTGCAAAGAAACACACTTCAATGGCTGACTGGAAACGAAGCCACTCAAATTAGCAACGAGTACTCTACTGTAAGTCATGCTGTTTCATTAGCTTTTTGTTTTTTATCTCGATGCCGTTCCGACCATTTTGTTGTTTGAAGGGGTAAATGGGATCTAATAAGCTTATGTGATGCCATTATTGATGGCGATTTTTGTAGCACTCATGTGATGGTATTATTGATGGAAATTCTTAAATGAAACGTTTTTTGCCTAAAAAAAATTTGAATAAAATTCTTTCAGTACTTCAAACTACATAGTTCTTTTGCTAAATTATTTAAAAGTATTTGGTGTCCAGTAACCAGTGTTTTGAAATATTTTAATTTATATTGACTTTTAATATTCTCAAAAAAGAAACTTTTACAATAAAAATTAGTACACACCAAAGCCACTTCCTCATAACAAGAAACAATAGCAGTCTTAGCCAAACGTATCATTAAAAAAGTTTACTAACAAAACACTCTTAACTTTCCCAAATAACTAGAAACACAACAAGGAATTCCGAGTGTCTGATCTCCATTACTGGATTACTGTTATCACATTATCAATTAGCAGTAACAAGGTCGCTTTACATAACACATTAGCGATCAATCGAGTTGCCTCCGTGATTAACTACGATTTTATTATCTGTATAGAAAATACGTGCGAATAGAGGAAATAAGGATTATTTCGGTAATAGCTATGTATGTAGAAGAAAAATCCTAGGAATTGAATTCAGAATTTTTTATTCGTACCAAAAAAATTAAGGTAATTATGTATCTAATAAATAGATAAAAATAATGTACCACCTCTCTTGGATTCACATTTGATGACAAATGTTAAACAATTAAAGCTATATAAAGCTTAAATAAACTTTAATCCAACAATAAATATCCCTTAATTACCACTGACATTAAAGTTTCAGTATTTTGGTTTAAACTTTAAAGCCGTTATAAATTTATACATAAAAGGATCGACTCTAGATAAATAGGTAAGTAAAAATAGTTTCATTATTGCAAGTTGTTATAAAGCTAAAGCTTGTAAAACTGCATCATAAACTTTAGCAGTTCAATAGTAATTACACAACATTAAATCATCAAACCCAAGTTCTAAAAATAACTTCAAACATGTGTGTACAAACAAACAAAAAACCGAATATCGAATCCACATATCGAATAACAATATTACGTCACAAATTAATCACACATATCAATTTTACAGTAACGACATCGGACCTTCATCTTATAAATCTTTGCAATTATCAAATTCTCAGCCTCGTCTCATCTGCATACACGCACACTGCTGAATACACTATACGCACGCGCGGCGGCGAGATCAAAGAGAGCTCGACCCCTTTGTGTTTGCCGCTGGCGCGTGCCGTCTTTTTCCATTCCCTTGCAAACCCCCTCTAGGCCCATACGAGCGAAAGAGACGACTATATAGGTGATTGTACAGCTCGCAATGTGAATATTTCACCTCGTTATCGAGTCTTGTTTGTGTTAGATAGTGTTAGAACGATGATTGAATTAATTGTATCGATATCGACGTATTAATTTTAATCTCCGTGTGACTTGATGTTAATAGCGCTTCTGTTTAACTAAACCAGTAAGATTTCACCGCGGTTATGCTTATAATTGGATGTTTATGTATATTCGTTTTTAGGTATTTAAATGATGGGAAATATATTCGTTTTCTAGAGAAGAATTCACGTGAAAATTGTTTTATGTAAAATAAGACTGTTATGGTTTTTTAAACTGGTTTTTTAACTTAATTAAATAATCGTTATATCTACGTTTAATAAGTCACAAACAATTAGTACACATTCACATCGTATTAGGTATTTCAAAACATTTTTATTGTATTTAGGTACTATTTTGTTCCATCAAAAAATCGCCTATTTTTTACATTAAAGTTACCGTAATCAAACTATACATTAATACTTGCACCTATCGAAAATCCCCAATCAAAGCTTACACGGGCCATATCCTCCACCACCAAATCTATCGACATTATAGTATCGACATTCCCCTGCCCATCCCTAGCCGTAGTAGAGCACGGCTCCCGACTAGGCAAGACAGGAATCTGCCGATATCGAGTAGTAATTAAAACAGACTTATTGCGTACCGTACTCGTATTTTATGGTGGTTTTTACTTGATAAGGCGCTGGTGTACGTAACGCATTTATTTAGATGCCTTAGTCATTGCGAATGAGCTTTCTATTAATTAGGCTCTAATTTATTGGTTAGGGTTGTCACATGCCCATATGATATTTTGGAATTATTGTCATGAAACGAAATTTTTTTTTCTCAACTAATTCAAAAAAAAATAGACGAATTATATACATATATTTTCAGATTAAAAGAGATAATGTATATTTTAACTTACAGTTCTTTAAAAACTTTTAATTTTAACTAAACTAAACTGCATAACACGAATAAAGAAATTAATTAAAATAATCTAACCTAATTTATTCTATGTACAGTATTGTATTTGTATTGTATTGTATTTGTATTGTATTGTATTTGTCATGAAATATATTTTTGATGGTTTTTTTTATCAACAACAATTTCATTGTAAATTATATAATTTCATAATTATTAGTGAACATTATTTGATCTTTCACTAGTTTGACTATGTAAATTCGCAATACTGATGAATAGTATCATTTTGTGTATTCATTTTCGATAATAATTTATAAATATTTCTATATAACTTATAACTTTAGAGTACCTATTTGTTAGAAATTTCTCTTAAAAATAGGAAATCAATATAAAGTTACAATTAATCCAAGTAAGCATTTACAAGCACTTTTGAACTGATAAAAAAGATAATATACAAATGTTACAATATCGAAAGATTACTTATTAAAATTTGCTTTGTCATAGTTATAATTGCATTTAGTAATATTTAATCAAGAAAAAAAAAATCACTACCACTGTAATTTTTTTACATATTTTTTGCAATTATTTTCGGATATATTAAGTAAGAGGCAACCCTAATCTCCAAACATAAAACCGTTCTACTAAAGAAACACGTAAACACATCTCTCAGTGATTGATTTGTACCTAGGTTTTAAATCTATGGTATAATTTTTTCAACTTTTCCCATTTAGGGTTGTCAACCGTATCAAAATGTTTATATCTTACTTACAAGGATAAGACATTTTTTTAACCTATTTTATATTCCTTACTACGTCTTATTCTAGATTAATGGTAGAATTTTATGGTTTTATTTAAGATTCTCGTATTTGTTATAAATTGTATTTTTTACTAAATAAAACGCTATCTTGCCATAAATAGCAAAGTAACGTTATCTATTAATTAATTAATTCAAATACTTAATTAATTGATAAATAAATTGATTTTTTATAAGACAAATCAATGATTAGACACAAATCTCATTATTGCTATTAATATTCATATTTCTCATATTTTAAGACGTCGGCGTCGCAATAATTTTATTCAACAATGAACAACAATAGAAAATTCTTTCATTTAGGTACGTTACAATTTTCACACTAAAATGAAGTAAAAATAAAGTAACTTTCTAAGAAAACTTTTATTTATGAAGTAATAACACTCTTATTTAGCTTCTATACTTATAAAATTAAACTTAACAATAGGAAAAAAGGTCTTTGTTCCACAGGAAAAGTTGTGGTACTTTAAACAGAGACAATTATAAAAAAAATTAACAATACAAATCTTCAATGAAAATTTCAGTAAAAAAATTCTTACGCTGAAATTTCAGTATATCTCGTTAAGTCGGATAATTCCATACAATCGTACTAGTATAAAGGGAATAGCTGTGTTAACCCGTATTAACCCGTGGGGGCGGGACCGACCCCCGTTAATATTTTACAGCAAAATGTCGCGTCGGTACCGCGCATTAGTTTTTCCTTTTGATGTTCGCAACAGATACTTATACTTTCCCATTTAATGGTTCGATGTGGAATTGACAGGTTATTTTTTTTATTTATTATAAAAATAATACGGTTAAAGGTTTTGTGAATTAATAAAATAGAAGGCACAGAAGACATTTTTTTATTTACTACTTATTTATCTGTGGAATTATGAGGTATTAAATGAAGTCTTAAAACATTTCTAAATTGATTACTTAAAATATACGTGTAATACATATATATTTCTAGAGATAGTCATTTTAAATATATAATCTTTTTAACGTATTTTTTATTAAAGAAAATATAATTAATAATCTATATTATTGAACTAAATATAGAAAAGCCATTAATAATTTAATCTAACAGCGCCACAAAAGAGTTCAAGTATTCCAGTCAACGGATAAATTACTTCTAATACATAAATAACGTTACATATTCACCAATACTAAACCACTCTATGTATTATATACATTGGAACTACCCTAGCACATACCTTCCGATATTCCGAAATACAAAATAACAACCGAATTTTACATAATCGCAGGTCGGAAGGGCCTGCCTGCGGCTGTATTTTCGCTAAACAATTCATACATTTATATTTCCTTTGAAGTCGCGCTGCGACGACGGCGACGTCAACTGCAGATTTAACCCCACCTGTTTATTACGCTGGAAATTGTGAACGATGTTGCTAGTATAAAAATGGAATTTGATGCTATAATTTAAAGGGTTAAACTCTTAGATTTAAACGCCGATACTTTGATCATTTTTTTCATTTGGCTACGATTTATGTTTATGACGTTGTACAATAATTTATTCTGTCAATCAAACAGTTTGCAATTCGCAAAGCTATATTATTTCATATTTATTTTTTTATTTACTTGGGACTTTTTATATATTGAAAATAATTGTTTCATTCGTGTAATAATTGATAGTAAAAATAGCTTAAAAATACATTTAATAACTTGGAAATACATGAAAATAAAACATTAATCCTATTGTTTCTATAAAAATAGTTATGGACTTGTAACGTAATTGATAAATAAACAGAACGTTATTCTGTAAGGTACGTAGATAAAAAGCACAAAAGATATAAATTAGCCTTTAACCGCAGTTTCGCACGCGTGTCATTCGATATTTATGGTTAATTTCAATAATATATTACACATCTGCGGTTTTTAATACTTAACAATGATATCATTTCTATTACTAATAGAAATCAGAGACAGTTTAATTATGATGAACAGTAACGTATGGTATGGGTAAAATGTACCCATTGTCTCGAAATGTATGTAAAATTTACACACGGCTTTTACGGGTTAAGTAACAGAAACAAATTTAAAAATTACCTACAAATTATTAAAAATCAATACAAATAATTACACATATCGATATCCTTAGCGACATGTTTTAAATCTAACCCTTTCAATGCTATTGTGAGTAGACAACCCGATATTAACCCTTTGACGTGTCGTTTACTTTAATTGCCAGCTTATTAAATGCCCATAAAACACTATCTGTCACGACATGCCCTCACGTACTTATTCCTATTCATTGTAAAGTAATTTCAATTAAATTCATACTATATTTCCCTCAAAGATCTACTCGTTTTGCTACTAGGAGTTTATTTTGTTTTATGATTTTTTTTACATGTATGTACTTTGTAAAGGTTTAGTAAGGTATTACAAAAGCATTTTTTTTTAATTATATTATATTTGTTTTTATAGCATTTTTAGCTTTTGTCCTAAAGGTAAGAAAACGCCATGCCATCAACGTCTCATAGTTATATCCACAATAAAAAAAATCCGTTTTATTCAATCTTGGCTTCAAACCTTACATCTGCAAAAAGAACAACAAAATTTAAACAACTAAAAATATAAATTCTAAATTGTTATACCGTGGGAGAGCCATGCATTTGCACGAATGGGCCGGCCAGCTGGAGTGATACCACGGCCTCACAGAAAACCGGCGTGAAATGACGCTTGCGTCGTGTTTCGCCGCATGAGTGAGAGTACCGGAGACCCAATTACCCACCCCTTCCCCATTGATTCCCATCCATTCTCCCTCCATAGCCCCTAAAAGGCCGGCAACGCATTTTGTAACTCCTTTGGTGTTACTCCAAATGTCCATGGGTGACAGCATTCACTTATCATCGGGTGATCGGTCAGCTCGTTTGCCGCCCTATACCATAAAAAAAAATTCTAAATTGTCATACCCTTTATCAACTCATCAAGTTAATTAAAAGTAATCATTCTTTGAATATTAGTCTTCTGTGTCCAGAATAAGTATTCCTATTTGACGACACTTTCCAATCTACGTGTGATTATATCCTATTAACCGACGCCATTAAGGAGGGTCGTGTATTAACAACATAATCGGTGTTTGATCTATAATGTATGTTCTCTAACCATGGATAATTATTTTTTATTAGTAGCCAAAGTCCTATTGATAGGCTCGTTTCTTTGAAAAGGTTTTTAGAAATGTTAAATTGTAATTATGTTTTATTAAACTATGATTTAAATGTAGTGTGATTTAAACCGTAGTAGATAATTCTGTTTGACTTACCAAAAAGTGATTTTTTGTTCCTATTTTGAATAAAAAAAATATTTCATTTCGCTTATTTCATTTCATTTCAATGATGGTTAATGATAATATATGCTATCATCATTTATTAGTTACATATTTTACAAATATTAATTTAAACAGAATGAGATTGTTCTCATTTACAATTACTACTATTGAGTTATAAAAAATAACAATACTGTTTAAGTAACAATTTTTTTTTATTGATCCTAAAGATTGTATTCAGACGCAAAAGATATTCTATCTTTTTACAATATTCTCTAACTCCATACAATCTTGTTAAAAAAAGAAACAGATGATCGTTTAAAAATACTTATTAATCAGAGAGCTATATCGCAACAATGTCACTAAAATGAAACCGCAACGGAAATGCCGCTAAGAGTCGAGATAGCAACACGCATGAGTAAAGAAGAAACAAAAATACCCAATACGTTTCTCAGCTACTTTGTGTACCATCAGTCACTAGCGGGTTAACAGCTGGGTCTACACTGGACGATTGAATCGCGCGGCAATAGTACAATTTGAAAGTGCAGTAAGAACCACGTGCCATATTCTAGCGTATGCATTGGAGACTTGGAGTGCCGCGGTCGATCTGATGGTTGAAAATTGCTGATTGTTCGTGGATCGTTTTTTGTAGAAGCAAATATTATTCATCGACGTGGTCAGTGTGTTAAAGCCAAGCGCGATGTCAGCATATTTATCGGAATTCATACTCCGTGCGGGGTTGATCCATGGTCGCCGATCGCTGATCGTATTGCATAGATCTTTTAGTGAAATGAAATTAAATACTTTTATTCAAAATAGGAACGAAAAAATCGCTTTTTGAAATTCAAACAGAATTATCTACTACTAAAATTATCTAGTGTACTTAGAGCCAAATAATCAAGTGCAACACGCGACCTCAGCATATAAGTTAAGATTTCGTTTTACTTGCCGTGACGACTAATCGTTGAACATGATGCGTGGATCGTTTAGTGCAGAGTCAGTTAAAAGTTGACGCGCGATCACAGCATACAAGTTAGAATTCGCGCTCCTCGGGCGACCACGAATCGCTGGTCGTGATGCGTGGTTCGTTTGGTGCATAAGTTCTTATTCTAAGACGTGATCTGTGTAAAAGCTACGTGCGATCCCCATACATGAGTTAATTCGTTCTTTCTGGGGTCGATCCTTTGGTCACGGTCGTCGATCGTGGTGCATATTGTAAAATTACCAATAAAAAAAAAATTCAACGATGCATGCAGTAGGTTCCAGCGTGCGATATAGCTCGCGATCATGGTGTCGGTATAGACCGTCTAGTGTGAACACAACTTTTGAACAAAACGACACTGTGTCTCATAGTGCCCGTAATGAAACTCTCAGTGAAGAATTTTTACGATTAGCTGTAGAGACAATCGTTGGGACGCATTAAAATTTAAACCGAACGTATGCTTTTGTAATTTGAACTCTATTAGTATAAAAATAAGGTTTATTTTTCGTATTAATGGAAGTATTTCTGGATATAATGGTCGTTATGTCAGGAGCGCGCGATATGGCGAACATTCGGCGCGCGCGCACCTAAAATGCCTTACATGAAGAAAACTCGATAATAAAAGATAAAGAATAATAGCATGTGACACCCTGAACTGTAAATGTCGGTTAAAGGTATTTTGTTTTCACAATAAACTGTGACACAGTTACATCGGAATATATTTTATTTTGTTTAACAAATAATTCTTCATGTTAACATATTATTTGACTTGTATCCAACTTATTATTTTGTAAATTTAGAATTTTAGATATTTTTAAAATTGTTGCTTTATTATGGTAGTAAAGACAGAACTTTCTAGATTGAGAAAATTTTATTTTTAGAATAAAGACCAAGTGACATCTCACTAGAGGTACACTAATGTCTATTCGAAATGTCATTTTCATTTGTCCAGGTCAGTACTATATTTATAATAATAATAACTAGTGCATGCAATAATATAATCACTGTACATACATCTAGTCCAATTCTATGTAAGTGGTAATAATTAATGAAATGAATTATGACTGTTATGCGCTCTCGGTTAATAATGAATCATTTATTAATAGATTCGATAAGTGATGTATTAAATTTGCGACATGAACCGTTAGTTGATTGTAATTTTATTACGCAAAACCGTGTTCCGATACAATGTTATCAAATATGATACAAGAGCTAACTAGTCGTAGTCAGTTGACTTTCGTATTTATTTATATGTATGTTTGTGTGTTTTAAATCAATACGGTACTAGTTAATATTATACATAAACCTTTAAACGACCCTTAAAAAAGATTAAAAATATGTATATTTAAAAAAAGAATTGAACGATTGCACGATTGACAATAATCTTTCAGGTCTTGATTTCCTTGGTCATCTCTTTGACTAGTAATTAATTTACTACACACAAAGTTCTATCAATATCAAACGTGTTACTAATCAATAGCTTTTTTCTAGCTAATATCAAAATCTACACAAAGTTTTATCAATGACAAAATTCTCTACCACTAAATACTACCAGTCCCTGGACTATAGGGTAAATACACAAAGGTTTATAATTACATATTTGTCAACAAGTCCCTGGACTACAGTATACGAGCATACTTCACAATGAGTCACAGTGACTCAGTGGTAATGTATTGAGATTAACGGTCGCGGGTTAGGTGTGTCAAGGCGAGGTTGAGCACTTTCCTTTTATATGACACAAAGGATTAAGGGATGTTTTGAATTTACTATATTAACTTATAGGTAAATTATGTATGGATAAATCATCTATATTTGATTGGTACTTTATTTTTAAATAATTAGAAATACGTACTCTTAAAAACTTATTACTTATTTGGAAAAATACAAATAGGAAATGTATTTATAGTAAACTCAAATTCCTATTAAAAATGTTTTTGTGTGTTAGTTTTAATCGAAAAGTAGATTAAAATAGAAGTTACGTACAAAATTTCAAGCCGAGAAGAACCGGTAAGATACATTTAGTATAAAAATTAGAATTAGACAACATTAGAAAATTCTAATCTTAAAGCTAATAACTTAACTGACAAAATTACAACACCTTACAAAAAATAAATCACAATATAATATATTCATATTCAAAATATATATATAAAAAATCCTATAAAACCCACCCTTTAGGTAAATTCGTACTATATAAGCGAAAACTCTTCCGATTCCGAGGGCCCGTCAAAAACATAATTGGCATACCCTCGCTCGCGGATATCAATTCGACTGGAAGCGACCGATTTATTAACATTCGACTTTTATACGATGTTTTATTTATATGAAATTGGTGATAAAAATTGATTTATTTTAAAGATTTTGTTTATTTAATTTAAATGATGTAAAACCTGATGTTGCTTGTAATGAAGAAATTAGGTAAAAATTGGAAATATTTTTACTTAAGTATATGTAATTAGGAAATAAATGAAATAATATATTTATAATTCAATTATTTATTAATACGTACATATATTTATTAATCATTAGTATGCGATTTTTGTTTATTTTACAAAAACGTCATGCATCAACAAAAAAAGATGCACATTTTAAATTTCGAAGAGCATTCGATTGCTCCTTTAAAAGGATCACAATAAAAAAATCTCCGATTACATACACAAATGTCACAGAGTTGACAACAATTGGCATAACAAGTAAGGTGGAGTGCGCGACTAGCCATCTTAGCAAGACGGGGCTAATGACGACCCGGCTGGAGAACTTCTTCAACGAATGAATGGGAACTGTGTATTAGCTAGGAATGGTTGAGAAAAAAATATTTTTTTTTCTTCGTATTTTTTTTCTGTGTGGATTGAATGTGGTGTGTTTGATCCTGTAGTGAGGTAAAGGCTTAGAAATCATTTTTTTATTTATAATTGTTTTATCAATGCGTCTATTTTAGTGTTATTTTAATTAATGTTATGAACCATTTTATTAATATTTAATATGGACAGACAATAATTTTTACTTCAAATATCTATTCTCAATTAAAACAAAATATACTTATAACAACCTTCATTAGAAACAATAACATAAATAAATATTAAGAAAAAAATGTCTCAAAATTATAATAATTAATGATGTCCGATCCATCCACCCTATATCCATCGCTATATGTATATTATTATATCTGTGTCGAACTCCATACCAGCCTCCGGAAAAAGGTCAACAACCCCTACCCTAAGTACCCACCCCGATTTGTAGATTTGAATATTCTGCCTTCGAAAATTTAAGTATTAGATTTTTCCTACCCTTATATTTTAAGGGGTTCGGAAAATCATTCAGAAATGTTCAATTAGTTACGCCTATATAATCATAGCCGATAATTTTTTTTCAATTCTTTTAATTCATATTTATTAAAAAGACCTTTATATAAATAAAACCTATTTTAGCAGAAACGTCTCATATTAAAAATATTCCAAATTGGGATTTCTATAACATTATAAAAGGTTCCCTTCAACAAAGAAAGTATAAAATATATTCGGCGCTTTTCTCGTTATAAGATTCCGGCGGCGCTCACATCCGGCTCGGAGGACCGATGGCGGAAATGTATGAGAAATGATGCGGAACAGGGCGCACTGATATTTAAGCTTACTTGCTTAAGAAATTTCCAGAACACCCTTCAATTTTATATAAAAAATATTTTTCGTAACAAAACCGTAATAAAAAAGAAATGAACGTTTTAATAAAATCAGTCGCGCGTGATATAGTTGCGATTGTCAAGGTTAACGCTTTGGTGACTTTGTCCTGCATAAAAAGAGAAATGCAACTATAACTAGACCGAAACTTCCAAGGTCGGCGCCGGCCTAAACGCACACTAACACGTCTCCCCCCACCCACACCAAAGCACGTGAACGCTCGCCCCTACACATGGTCGTCATGGCAACGCAGCATCCTATTTCCACGCCCACTACCCTGGGGGCGCACTCTCAAGATATTACGCCCTACTTCGTTCGCATTGGTGAACTAAAGGGGTGTACTCTGCGCCTGTGTGGGTTCAGATTCCGCGATCTCGTGAAATTCCATTTTGAACTGAAATCTCGTGACATCGACGGCCATCCACCGTTATTGCCTGTATTATAATAATCATAAAAATTTAAGGCTTCAATTTTAAATGGGAATAAAAAACCGACGTACGTATAAGGTAGTTAGCGAATGCTAACCAAGCTCTCGACTCCATTCGCAACATTCAGCCGGCCGCTCGTTAACAAACCTATTCAATTTTGAAGTATTAGTCGATTGAGGCAACATTTCTCGCGTCCTATCGCCACGAGTTCCAATTAGCGACTGGAGCTTGTCGCTTGAGTGGCGGTGACGTCACGCGGCGCTTTCATGCGCCTTCAATAACTACCCTCTCGACGTACCTTCAATAGCCGGCCACTCCACCTGGCCTTCATTAGGAACCTTCTCAATACACGCGAAGAGCTGAAAAGGCGACGCGAACCTACTAATTTCAAAAATGCAAGTTTTAACGAGAAAAGTTGTTTAGCTAATAACTAGCGAACTCGCGCCGCGATAGCCCGTCGCGTAATTGCGTGATTTAATTTTTTTAAATTATTACGAGCTGTCAGCTGAACAAAGCCCGCTCGGTATCTTTTGTTACCGGTCGCGCCATAGACAAATCTTATTATGGAAATATTTTCAAATTAAGAACGCGCTCTGCTCCCGCATTATGCGTCTCGACTGTCATCATTGTCTATGGGCTCTTTTTGTTCGTCCTCGCATGTTGAGGCTTTTCGACCACCGTTTCGGTTATTTTTTCTCTTTTTGTTTTTTTTTATCCGCTGTCCCGAGCGTGAATGGAGGGCTTTGTTTGTGCGTGTTTTATTATTAATTAGTGGGGACTCTTTGTTCGTGGTAATTATTGTCTTAATAAGCAGTTCCTGCTCGAATGTGAAGGAGCGGTTAAGGAATTGTCAGTGAGTTCGCTTTTAAATGGGTTAAAAGAGACTCGAAATATTTAAAACTGGTTTTCTGAGCTTTAGTATTAGTACTTTAACGTTTTTTCGGGCTTTGAAGTGGACAGCATTTTTGTCATCTCGGCACGACTCCGCGATTTAGCATAGTTCGGAATTGAAGCCGCTCCACTCGGACGATTCTTTCCACGTGAACGTAATAAATAATGAAAACAAGTTTTTTATTCACAACGCAAAAGCAAAAGTGGCGAGATATAATTTGTTTTCAGCTGAAGCGCTCGGACCGAAAGTTTTTATGTAGCATAAATAGAAGTTGATATTCAAAAGCGAATAAAATCACACAAAACACTACCATTCAGGGATTCTAGTGGAAACACCATAATTAATTTACGCCTACGTGTCACCAGTGATCCTGTCGTTTATTTCGCATAATAAAGTGCTGAAAAGAAGATCCAGTTTAATTAGAGGTGAGACACTCGGAAGTACGGCGCGGTTGAATGGCCCTCGTCGGGCGCCATTTTGCATAATTGGGCGGGAGGGTAGGACGAAATTTATACGGTACCGGCGCCAATTTACTTGCTAATGACGCGTCTTGCACACTCCCTCGGTTTTGTTCGTGTGTTGAAATGTATTTTCAGTGCCTTTTATCTTGTTCATTTTGTATCCTAGGACGGTACATTTAGATTTGACTTTAAATATGAAACGAGTTTACGTTTTTAAAACACGATGGCCGCTGCTTTTGACGTCTATACCTTTAATAACGGGAAGGACTTGCGCTTATGTGAGATGCTTTTTGAAAAGATTACGCGGGGGACATTTTTTTGACAAAGAGCCAGGAGTTCTTCTTTCTATATTGTTCATCTGTTTCAATGTGACTTTTTATGAGATTCAGAAATCTCTGTAAAGAATTTTCTTTGGCGAAAATTTTTGGAAATGTTTTTCTTTGGAGCGTAACACAAACGAAGTTGAGGAAAAATTATAGTTAGTTAACACAGTTATAATTAGGCTAATTTTAATAAACTAACAGACATTCATCATATTTATGAAATGACACAACATAACAGAAAAATATAGAACAGCTGTGGCGTATTTTAAAAAATATTTTTGATATTAACTTTTTGTTCCCCGAAAACAAAGAGCCGCCGTCTCGTCGTAATGTGTTGACATATTTAAATATTTTGACATTATAATAAAATGGCCGCCGAAAGAGCTGCTTTTCATATTTCTGGCTTTTATAAAGTAATGCAACATTATTCTATTACATTCTTTTTAGTTTTTGGAACTAATGTTCTATTTTTTTAAATAAACTTATTATAAAATTTACTTTTATTTAAAATATTTTTTAAGTTCTTACAGTTATTCATCTTTATTCTAGTCACTTAACTTATCCCATTAAGCAAATTTGCTCTGCTGAAACTAATCCCAAATGTTAAAGGGAATGACGTTCTCTATATAATAAAAATTTAAGAAATATTTCCCTTTTGTTGCAGACCAGCAAGATGGGCCTATCAGCGGGGGGCGGTTTATCCCTCTTCTGTCCTGGTGGTGAACTGGGGCAGCCCCCACCCGCGCACATGGGCATCCCACCCCCGTATCAGCTGGACTCCAAGTTGGGTAAGTGATGTTTTGTGATGATGATGTGGTATGATGCATAATATCATGATATGTTATATCATGATATTGTGCATTGTGGGTAAATAAATTGTAGACGATTTGTAAAAGATGCATTTTGCGATCTTTTAAAATAAGTTTAATTATTTTATACATCCCTTAATTTAACGCCTAACCCCTTAATCTAGGACAAAAAATTTTATTTACTAATAATTTAAAATTTCAATTTTGAATAAATATATTTTTACAGCTAATTTTTGAAGATCTAAATTTAAATCCAATTAAGCTACCCTATTAAAATCCCATGTATCTACAATAATGATGTTTGTTTCAGCGGCGGGACTCGCGCGGACCCCGATGTACCCCTTCCCAGGGGGTACGTACCCCTACCCCATGCTCAGCCCTGAGATGTCGCAGGTTGCGGCTTCATGGTGAATATCGATTTACTGCTTTAATTTTATAGAGTAAAAGCTTATAAAAAATTCAAAGTTTTAGGCTTATAAAAGTCTGAAATTATGATATAAACTCTGGCAAAATATTTGTCTTAATTCAACAATAAATGAATATTTATATTATAATGCTTAAATTGCATAAAACATTTAGCTACCTTGGCCTATGATAATCTTATGCAATAAACTTAATAGAGCATTAAAATATTGAAACATAAATAAAGTTATAATTACTCAGGAATTATATCTATGACATACAGAAAAGACAGAAATAAAACTTGATCAAAGCTCATAAACTAATGACCATGAAACCTAACTCAAATACTTCATTTGAACCATGACCACAAAACATGTTTTACAATTAACTATTAATTGCAGGCATACCCCAAGCATGTACCCCATATCCTCGGCGGCCAGCGGCTTCCGGAGTCCGTACTCCACCACGCTGCCGATCACCAGTTCTAGTCTATCAAGGTATGTACCAAAACACACCCAATTTATCATCATTTTAATGTTATGTACTATCTTAGAGCTTAAGGCTGTATAAGGCATGTTTTAGGTACGCGTATCCCTCAGAGTACTAGAACATTAAAACTGTTTAGGAAATATAAAGCATTCTACAGACTGTACGTTTTCGAGTACGCGTTCACTGAAACCCTCTCAACTTGCAGCCACGTTCATATGTTAAATCACGTTGCATGGGACTGCATTCAATCTTGTCGCAGTACATACAAACTTGTCGGTTATATATTGTACGTGTAACTAAAATATGTTGCCATAGTCTTAACACTATAAAACTATAAAATTCATATCACTGTAGGTTCCAGAATAATGCAAAATTTTCTCTTTATCGAAACATATCACAGCAATTCGATCAAAAGTCCAAACGTAACATAATTATCTAAATTTCCAACGCGCTATCGACATATTGTAACAAACAACGATTACAATGCCGATCTAGAGATTGTCGATTCCAGGAAAAGATTGGCACATTACATTAATTTTCGTTTATCTCAACATCGGCGGCTGATGCCCAGTGATACCGTCTTAATTGCAGTAATTACACGACTTCTTAATTTAGCAATCGATAATTATCATATCGAATGTCAAAGTGGATTACTATATTTGTTTATTTTTTATCTAATTTACTTATTTTTAAGGGCGATATGTGATACCGTCATAATATGACGTCAATTCACATACACGTCAGAGAGCACGTGCTAACTTTAAGGGGTCATTCAAGTATTACGTAACGCAGTTTGGGGGGAGGGGAGGGTCCTGAAAAACGTTACGGTGCGTTATGGGGCCGGGAGGGGGTATCACAACAAAGCCTTACGTAACAATTTAAATTGTGATTTTTAGATGAAAATGGTCTCAAAAATTATTTTAGTGCCCATATTCACCTAAAATATTTTGGTAAAATGTTACGTAACAACTAGGGGGAGG
>DVVJ01000229.1:0-17475 GCA_018234505.1 Junonia neildi neildi
TTCTTCCGGCACATGCAGGTTTCCTCACGATGTTTTTCTTCACCGCCGAGCTCGAGATGAATTTAAACACAAATTTAACGCTTGAAAATCCAGCGGATCCAGATGCACGTGTTCGTACCACTAGGCCATATATTAGTATATGTACTATATTTTATTCCTTGTGAAACTATAGAATGTAGCCAGTTTAATAATTAATCTAGCTATGTTGCTATATTATATAAATTTGATGCACGCCAATACTTGAGAATGTCTACGGTATGCTAAATATTGTTCCGTGTCTCTCGTCGAAAATCACTTTAGGAATGATTAAGACATCGCGATCCAGTGAACTGGAATCGATTTGTAGGTTAAACTAATCATAACGGCGGAGCTTTCGTCGCTCGGCGGTTAACGCTATTTATACGTGCCCTAATATCCGCCGATATTAAAGGGCCTGATGTTATTACGGCAGCTGTTCGATATAATAAATTATTGTTAATTGTTTAATTATTATTGTAAACAGTAATAAAATAAGAATTTTGTACTTTTTCAAAAGTTAGTGGGAATATAAAAAATATGACATTGTACGCAATTTAAAAATAATTTAAACGAAGTAGGTAGTTGAGATAGTGATTGAAGTAGGTATTCTTTTGTTATATTTTAGTATTAAACCAAAAGAATCAATATTCATTTAAGATATATCAAGATAAGCCTTCAAGCGAATACTTTTTTATTTAGAAAAATGAACAAATATTTTATACAAAACGTGAGAGAGTAATATTTTGAAATATAGAAATTCTTCATAATGGGATTAAGATCTCTATTGTCAAAGCTAAAGGAGAGATTGGCGTCTTTGTATTCGACTAGGCTTATACTCTTACAACGTTCTTTATTTAATAAAATATCTTGTGAATGATTTTCGTAACGAGTTTCGTAAGTACTAGATGTATGTTTAATTTTTAAGATGTGTTTATTTACTTGTATTCAATAAGATAGGTCCTGAATTTTTATTTAATGTTAGCAACATACTTTGTTTTTTACTATTTATCAAATTAATTTATTCAATCTTAACATTAAAATATAAACTATATTTGCAAATCCCAATTCGTTGAAACGATTTTGTAATTTCACTTAAAAGCAGATTTTCTCCGCAATCGTTTACTTGTCATATTCGTCGCTTTTATACAATTATTGTTGAATCGTTGCCTTGTTCGTTATGATGGATGGTGGATCTAATTTGCAATGCTATTATGAATATCTTCAATCTTGTATTTAATCAGTTTCGTTTTCAAATTTCAAATTATATTTATATTATTAAGTCTCTAATGGAGTAACTAATGAGACTGAAACTTGTTATCTTATTATGTATTTAATAGTAAAAATACTTACTTATTGAACGTTAAAAATATTTCACTTTAATTAAGCCGACTTGCTTATTTTTAATTAGCGAACTCCTCTTTATTAAGTACTTATTATATTCTCTCAGATGCTGTTCCCATGGCGCAAAGGAACTTCAGACAAACTTGAAATTCTTAATATCGTATTTACAAAGCCATCTCACCGAATTGAAGCATGCATTCTTAATTCGACGTAAGCCTTTAGGCGAAGTTAGGCTGAGAGCCTTTAGGATGCTGCGTAATCCCACTATTATCCCGAGATGATCTCGCAGAATACTAGTGATAGCAAATTATATCTTCCGTACATATTTACAAGAACTATAATACTTTAATAAACCTACTGGAAGTAATTGTGTAATGTCTTGTTTTGAATTTTATTTATTTATGTTATTGTGTATCGGTTTCAAGTATAAAATAACCTACCTTTAAAATATATTTACCTACATTTATAATATTTATAATGACACGTTTCACGTTTTTAAAAACACGACAATTTACTTGGGGGTTTTCTTCTTTTGTGGTTGGTACAATTCTTCAATTTTCGTTTACATCTTTTGTTACGGTCGTGAAAGTTTTGTATTGTTTTATGCAAAGAAAAATTTCACGGTAAAACTTTGGTAATTGTAAAAGAAATATCGAAGCTAAATTCATATCGAACAACTCTGAACATGCGTCCCGAACTTTCTCTTTTGTCCGGAGCACCATGAAGGAATTTAATTTTAAAATACGCTTGCAAGAAAGTAAAACTTTCGTGTAAATTTCGTTTGAGTATTCTCGATGTAGGAGAGCCGGTGAGGACCTCCGGGGCGTTTTGCTCTGAACGAGTACGCTGTAAAGGTCGTGGCCCTAAAATTGAGCACTCGTGCAGTGTTGTCGAGGGCTCGCCGAGGACTCTCACGAGTTAAATAAATAAGCGTGCGTCTACATTTTTCTGTTATTGGATTCTTAATTTATTTCTACGCTTACTACCGATACGTTGGTTTATATTCATATTTCTTTACTTACAGCTCAGTCACAATAAAAAACGCATACAATGAAACCTCGGGGCATTAGTTTATTCAATATTTAAAATAGTCATTTGTCAACATTCTTAAATATAAATATTTAATGTTTGCTCTTGTAAATATTATTATCAACAACACAATAAGTCGTTGACTGTTGAGACAAATGTTACTGAGATGTTGTTGGAAATTAACGATAGCCTTTGAAGTTTAGTAGGTGTCGTAATGTAACGACGTCGCAATTGATAAACAAGATTACAATTACGTAGTAAAAGTGCACATACGTCGTCGGCGTGGACAGTTTGCGACGCCACAACCTTTGATACGACGCGACGCTACTAAATGTTCACGGTACATTGGCGAGTACAAACGAGACGTGAAATTGCTTGAGAGATCACATATTTATCGTCCTATGGGGACTCCGAGTAGAAGACGATGAAACGTTTATCAGAAATGTCATATTTTTAACTAAAATATATCAAATGAAAACTCTAAATTGATACTGGTTTAAATAATTGATTATATGTAACGATTACGATTAGAAATAAATGATGCCATTTGATTAAAAGCAGTATATTGCAATGTAATATTTGTGACATATTTTACTAGTTTAGCAGCCGAGATCCGTCAGAGAAATGAGATAGTATCAAAGGTTTAGGAACGGTCATTTGCCTGACATCGGATCGCACGAGTTGATACGCGCGTTTCGCTTGTCATACCTCAGGGCATATTTAAACGAAGACTGTACTTGAGAGCACGGGCAACATGTTATCTTCAAGAATACCATATACGAATATAATGGTGGCCTTTTGTGGGAAAAATTGGACGGCGTATTCACATTTCACTCGTCATTAAAAACACGATATAAAATTGTTCCTTAATTATATTGATGAGCAATTATAATATTGCGCCTAATATTTTAGTAGAAAATGATATTGCGGAAAAAAAAGATTGAATGGCTGCCTTGTCGTAAATTATAAACTAACAAGTAGATATAATAAACATTCTAATATCCATTGTATAATACTTTTCGTGTAACGAACTAACTAGGATGATATTTCGAACACCAAAAAATCATTGCAAGATATTTCAAAAATATCTTTAAATGAAAGAAGCTCATCCTTCAGCGTCAGCTCAGTGTCGGGTAAAGACGGTAAATAAAATTTTGCCACATTTCATACCATTTCGCAGTATTGAACCGGGATTAAGATAAGCTGCTGAAAGTGGAATAATGTGAAAGACGGTGCCAGTTCGGAGTCGGTTTAACTTAGGTCACGTGGGTCGCGCGCCGGTTAATCTCATTAAGGGCCGTGGCGAGGCTTCCTTAATAACTTAAACGATGTAGCCCCTGATTGCGGACTTTGACGAGCTGTAGATAGAATTTAATATTAACTTTATTTATACCCCTGCATGAACTTTATTATGAACGATTAAATTCTACTCAACTGATTGGGGTCAACCCTTCAATTATATTTCTAATTTTTAAATTATTGAAACACCTAACTCGTCCATTTGGTAATTGTAATTATAATTAATTGACTCCGTCTTTTTCAATTTTAAATATAAAAAGTTTTCTACTTTATTAAAAATAACCTTACATTATAAAGTTAAGGTATAAACTATAAATTAAAGAAAAGATAATAAAGAATTTTGGATATAAAATTTCTGTGACCGAGTTACTAACAAGAAATCTCTAAAGCAATAAATCTTCAAACTTAAAAATTTGAGACGTATGTTTCGTAGCTCCTTTCTTAGCGTTTTAAACTTTCGACCGTGAAGGGGCTAAAAGTAGTTGTCAAAGTTGGTATGAAAAATACAAAAGTACACAGGGGAAACTACAGGAGATTCGTTAATTTTTTATTTAAACAAAAAATTCACGAGAATTGTGAAAAACAAAAAGCCAAATCTGATGGATCATGTTTGAACATAATAAAATTTGAATCAATAGCGATGTCATTTTATTATGAATTCTATTGACTTTTCATCGAATTGAATTAAACGATGGAGCTGTGCATAGTAGATTGGAAGTAATGCTATAAGCGAAAATTAACGTTAACTCGATAACGACGAGCCTTCGACCGGTCGGGACTTAACCTGTGAATAGAGGTTATGCGCCGGCGAAACTGGACTCTGATGATTGGATTATTGCAAAACTCTACACGCATGGAAAAATAACAAAAGATAACTAAGATTATTTAAAAATATGCAACACCTCTTAATATACCAATGTATATGTCTGCAGGATTATACCAATTCTTTGATAACATAAACATTTAAAGAAAACATTTTTCAGTTCGCTTGAAAACAATAATCGCATGATTTTTTATCTGCTAATTAATGCCATCAAATCTTTTAATCAAATTCCGTTTTGTTTATCCTTTGATTAAAGTTATAAATGGATTTTATTCGTAATTGTTCTTTGGAGATGGTATTTTCGTGCTCGCTAAGCAAAGAGTTTTCAAATGTCTCCGGGATCTTGTTACAAAAGCCGTAATTATTTCCGTCTTGTTTTATGAATTCTTTGACAGGAAAAATTTATTTAAGATATATCGTTTATTCTATTTTAGGGTGATTTGCACTTAATTAACAAAACAAAACTATTATATAAATTAGCATCGTAGTCATTAAATCGTACTCGAAATGACATATATTTTTTGTACTTAATTACTTTATGACGTAAAAATAATGAAATATTACACACAATGCCACTTATTAATTCGCTTTTAATGGTGTATGTTATGTGATTTATTAAGCCGGTTACACCATAGTGATAAGTTTGGTAACATAACGGTTCGTTTTTCTTATGCGACCTTGCAGCTGCTATAAATTCAGTAAATTGGCCGTTGCGCAGGAGCGCATGCGTCACTCAAGCTGTGAGGCCGATGATCTCAAGATGATGGTAGATTCAAATGAGCACGTTATGTTCATTTATTAGTTCGCGATACATGTATGATATTATTTACATTTTCGTAAGTTTTTTAGTTTTAATAGTTAGTACAGTAATTAGTGGAAATGTTTTAAGCGATGACTAAATGACTGTGTATTTTGAGAACTTTTTTTTTTGAGAAATATTTTTGGATATGTTGATGTTTACTACTATAACTTTGCTTCTATGAGTCGTAATGTGATATTTTATAGTCTATAAAATACCTATAGATGATACCTGATTTTTATGGTAATTTTTATCAGTAATTCAGGAATGTGTACATTTTACCAGCTGAAAAGAAATTACATTCATAAATCGAAATCCGTGTCAATTTTTTTATCACATGTTCCATTTCTTTTTCAAAATGTTGTATACTAATACATACGTATCGATTATAACTTGCATACCTTATGTTTTGTGAAGCAGCTAAGACGTACGGTAAATTCAAACACTTGTCCCAATAATAAATTGTAATCAGAATCGAATATGAATGTTCGCCTCTGCCAATCTTCTCGATCAATGCGGAGGAACCGGATTCGCTCGCGCTTGTAGAGTAACTCGATGTAATCTCACCTGTGCTGATACTAGTTTTTACAGCTACAACTGTAACTCCCATGTATACACATTACCTCACGACCGTCGCAACCGGTCTCAAGGTAGGTCTATTATTTATAGCTTTTAATTCACTTAATAAACCTTTAAACATCCGACGCCAAAGGTTTCAAATGACTACATTATATATTATCGACTAAGCTGTAACCACACAGCAAATAAAGAAAATATTTGCGAGGTATGTGTTTTAACAAACACGTTATACTCTCGAATAAAATTCTATTACATTTCTGTACCCTCTTAAATGTTGGGGCAGCTGATTGAAAGGCTACGAGCGTTTGTCCGTTTCGAAATTGAAATAAATTCCGTGTACAACTGAGCGTACCCTTGGGAAAATTGGTATTGTCCCTGCAGTATTAAGGACACGTGATTATATCAACCAGCATACGGGTGACAGGACCCGGTTAATATTCACCAGTTCGGTAACGGTAATGGCAACAGGTAAGGACCCTTTTTAAACCTTTCACCGTTAAAAGTATTTATTGAAAAATATTTGAATAATATTTTGTTCGAAAATCGGTTACAGTACATAATTTATCTGGGTCAGCACGAAAACGTCATTAATACGGGACGGAAGGCAATTAGGCCAGTCCAATAAAACATCGCTATTAACGAACACAGGTCGTTTCTCCTCGCTTCATGCACATACCGTCGCTGCGCCATACCTACTTCAGGACTACGACATTAACTTTTGAGAAAATTTCAAGATTAAGTGCTAGCCATTATGGTAATTATACGTCTCTCCTCGTTCGCCAGTTTCAGCAAAATAAAAATACAAATCATCGTCGTCTGATCCATTGCCCGTTAGTTATATTTTAATATATTATCACAGTTATACTAAAATTAAATCTACAACTGTGAATAAATTTGATAATGACTATAAAATTATTATAATATTGTACATGCTTTTGTATTTGTTGTTCTGATGAGAGAGATAAACTCTTCAACATAGTTACACGTAGTAGATTATTATTGTAGGGCGTTGCTTGTTAAATTGAAGTTGGCCTGTTAAGAGTGGGCCGGTGGACGGAGACGTCGCCATCGTCGATGTCAGAGTTAAGTGTTCGTACTCGTAGTATCTACACAAAAGCCGCTCTCACCGCTTTGTTCCGCATCTTTGTTTGACTTGAGGAAGCTACTGTAAAAAACACGACCAACGCCTTTCCTTCACCTTGCGGAGAAATCTCAGGATCTTTCAAGATTTTTTTGTGATAACTATACCTAGATTAACTAGAATACTGTGTTACGTCCAATTTTTTTGGGCTATAGGTATGTTAGCGTTTTTGCTGACTCGTCAAAATCGACCTCCCAAAATTTTCCTAGGGTCAAATTAGGCTAAAAGGTCCTTCCTTATTGACGTTTATGAGACGTCAAGCTGCGGAAATAATCCATTGTCGTCTACCCTTGTCCCCGTCATATGGGGTCTGCGGCTATTTGCGATGATGTGTGGATCGAGTGTCTCGTTATGAAGTAGGTACATTTATTTCACTGGTCCCCATATATTGTTACCTTAATAATAAAGGCTATTTTTTAAATTCCCGTTCCACCTTTGCCTGAAGTCTAGACGTCCGATTATAAAAAGTTACAACGATCGTATATGGTTGTAGATGGGGCAGATGTTTTTTAATTAGTGTACGAATTATGTAGTAGTGCGCGAATTATGTTTATTTATTTCATGCATTTAAATTAAATATGTATGTAAATAAAATTATGAATTCCATTCGTAGTCCCAAAGTCTTCTTAATAATTTAAGTATAATTTAAAAACAAATATAAATTTATATACGATGCTTTACTTATCAACATCGCTACTTAAAATATTCATAAAAGTCTCGTTTAAAATGTTTTAGTTCATAACTAGATACGAGGTAGTTAAATGCTTTTTTGAGAGTAGTTCACGATATACTTGCATCGCATAAGAAGTCGAATAAAGTTTGTTTTGTACATATATGTATAGAAAAAATACAGTAACTAGTGTAGGAAATGGTAAAACATTTCAGACTTTTAATAATAATTAGGGCCTGTGGCGCAAAAATATTCAAACGAATATTGAAACGCCAACTTTTGGATGGTCCCAAACAAATGACTTAAAGTTAGCTTGAAATATAAAATGCAAACGTTGTACAATGTCCTAATAATCATTAACACACAATAGGTTTTTATTTTTTTTTTCTCCGATTCCGTCGTTAACAGTGTGTTGTGGCCATGTCACCAGTGTCAACGACCGGCCGTACGGCTGACCGGAGTCGCGATCTGATTGTTGCGCCAATAAGCGATTTGCATGCGTTGGCGCTTGCCGTTTGTTTGCCGGAGTTTAGCGCCCGTGGACCAATGCGACCGTTTCCTATTTAATTACCATTTGTTGCTCGTCTGCTGTACCCAGGTTAGAAATACAAGTTGACTGGAGATTCGTTCCTGTAGAATGTTGATTTTACTATGTCGATGACCATCTAAAAGTTTTTCACTTATTTCTTTGCTTTAGTTATGTCAGTTTGGCACACATTGCTCTATAACAGTACACGTTTCTGGATGACTCGATGAGATAAATTGCATGATGATCGATTAAGTACCTTGGGTGTCACGTCGTAACAAAGAAACACATTCACATTCGCATTTATAATATTTGTTAGAATAGTCAGAATTAATTGCTTAAGTTTACTCGTGTCACATTACGTAATTAATTATTCTGCTATTCGTTTATCACTATATTATCGTTACTATTATTTTATTGTAATGTTAATTGTTGAATAACATCATTATGCAGTTTAGTGTCTATAAATTATGTATTTATTTTCCGCGCTATTGATATGCAATTAATAGTTTAATCTTTTTTATCTCTAAGGTCTTGTGCAAGGAGATTTCGTTCATCTCAGAAACTGAATATTTATTTTTAGAATAGATATCACAAACTCTTGTTTATAAAATGTTTTGTTGATTGATATTTAAGGTAGAAAAATAACAACTTATCTTCAATAAAGTTTCAAAGTATAGGTGTGGTACCTTACAATCTAACCCTTCCTGTTATGTTATATATCATTTTTTTTCTACGGAAACCTCGATGGGAACCCTACAAGAACGTGACCGGTTTTTATGTCATACGATTGCAAAATTAACTCGGCATATAAAGTTCAGTATTACATCGTGCGTAATACTTAAAACCAGTCTTATGTGACATACTAGACAAACGCAATCTCGACGGTTGCGAAAGGTTTGCCGTACAAATTCATTTGCGGTTCCGTTCAATAGCAAAGGTAAACCGAATAGATCGAACGGCCGTAATTCCCCCTACCCCGTCCTTCTAGGGATTCTTTAAAGCTAAATACGGTTTTATTTGCTTTTTGTATGTTGAATTTGACGACCAAATGAGTTTTTTTCAAATACGTATCGTTGTGTTGACGTCGCGATTGATACTGCTTTTAAATTCTAATTACCTACTTGGAATTTTCAACGATTTATATCTTATTCAACATTGGTCTGAAATTAATTGTTTTAATTTGGTGTTCACAAGGCAAAATAATGTCAATTGTTTTACGTTCTACTAGAAGTTAGTGTGATTTTAATTTAAAGTTTTTCTATAAAAGAGCCAAAGAAGTATCATGCTCTATAGTCTATAGGTATATTTAATATGAGTGATAAATGGAGACTACACTGAGTGGTTATTAATGGCAGTAATAATAGAAAGTGAACCATCGCTTACAGGTGATTACAATAAGGTAGATGTAGATTTACTTGTTCGAGAATCGACACTAAAAATAAACGTAATGGGTGGAGTACATCGAGATGCTGCTTGCACATAATGCTCAGGAATCCACGTGATTTATGCTCCACTTAGCTCTAGAGATATCTGAATATTCTCACATTACGTCCGTACTCAAAATAAAACACTAGACTTCGCTCAACTCATGTACCTGAACGACTTTCTTAACAAGAAATAAATAAAATATAGGTACCTACTGTTTGTTAGCGGGATTATTTTGAATACATGGTTTGGTGGTTGCCTAGCAGCTGTTGTTGATGTCAAGATAGAAGACATGATGATATAGGGCATTACAATACTATGCAGAGTTTGAATAGAGATAATGAATAGTTGTTGTCTATTGTTGTATTATTATTATTCTCTTCTGAACTCTCTTTAATACTACATAAAATAATGAAATAAAAAGGTATTGATTATTGCTTTTCGTAATCAGATAAGAATTTATTATTAACTGACGGTAGGCATGTTAAGCCTTAACGGTATATCAGCGAGCATCCGCGATATTAGATTTATAATGACGTCACACAACATTAATGAATTCTATATCATGTTTGTCAGAGTCGTTTAAGCCGTTTAGGCTCTTTAGCCATGATTTATTTAAGTGTGTAACAAAGTTTATACAATATATTCATTCTTCATTATCTAAAAGCGCCGTAGCTTATTCAATTCATTAAAATCTACATAAATTGTACGTATATATACCTACTGTTTTTCTTTAGGAAGGTACTTCAAATACAAAGTAACGAGTAAATTATTATCGATTTATTGTTGCATCAAAGAAAGATTTATGTCCTGTTTTATATGACGTGGTCTTATATCTTTCATTCGATTTACAGAGGGCCAATATTAATGTGACTACCACATATATTTTTTGATCTTGTTAGAACATATTATCCACACTAATATGTTAAAGTTTTTGAATCTGTTTGTTTTTGATCACTTACCTTAATGTATGTCTTATTTTTTTTCCGCCTTAGATATATTTTAAGGAATTTCTGATTTATAGGCTGCTGTTTAATTCACCATTCACCATCATGCATTCATATTCAATCGTGCTGTTTTAAATTATATTATTTCCTCTTAACAAAATTAATTTGAGGCGCTTTGTAGCTTTGTGTATAATAATCTTCTATTGTATAAAAGCAATATCTACTCATCGACCACATAACAAATATACATGGTTAGATAAAAAATATTGCGTCATTGATGTATTTACATGTTTCCACATAGCTTTCGCGTGCTCAATATGTGTTTTTTAAGACTAAAATAGATGCGATACAAAGATATTGATTATTTGATACAATGTTATCTATTTATGTGTTTATACAAATTTTACCCTGGGCCCATAACGAGAAAGAAGTGAAGATATAAAGCAGCAGAGATTCGTATTTTATTTAGGAAACTATACTTTTGTAACCATTTACGAATAAGCGAACATCTGAATGTCTATTTTAAAAATTGACATTCTAAACCTATATGTTTATTTTTCTTTCGTTTCAGCTTTACACCTTTTTCTAATATGATTATTATTGAAACATTGTGTTTAAAAATTTTTTTCAAATAAAAATTGTAATTACGAAAAACTTTTCTATTCAAATATTCCAATAAAAATATTATTTTTAACATCATTGAAATTTTATGACTAGTCCAGTTACAATTAGATTAGGGCAAATTTAATTTGGCAGTATCATTCCTGATTGTTCGATCATTGTTTCCATGTCGGATTTTTACTATTTGATTTTAATTATGAAATTTATTTAATTTTCTTTTAAAAATGTTTGTTGATATGTACGAAAAACAGGTTTTGTCGTAATCAATTTGATAAAAGCCTGTGCCTCGTACACGACAAAAACTACGGACAGAAACAATTACTTCCAATTTGACCGTTATCGGACTTCTCATTAGTCGTGCGAAGGCTGTGTTTAATCGAATCTGTGCCGCGTTCCACTTGGGAACCCTTATTTTTTTCTCTAGCCTACTTTTCCCTTCAATATGGCCAGAGAATTAGTGTTAATAACGATGTATACATGCGACGAAATTATTACCTTTTGTGTGACACACAAGGATATGTGACTGAATATTTTATGAGGAAGTAAATGTGACCCAGTATGTCTACGGAAAATTTTGAATTTGTCTATCATTAGTATAATATTTTACAGGTCTGATATTCGAATTAGGTAAAGCTTTATAATACCTATTATATTGCTATCAATTGTTTTATTATTAAATGCTTCGTTTCGATTTTGTAATTAATCATGAACTATCGTTCCTACGAATCAGTGTGTTTTTCCACCCACTCTATATTTAATATTCTTGAATAGTTATCCTGTGTATAGTCAATTTGTCCTATCGATATAAAGGAGGAAAGAGCTAAAATAATTACTCGAATAGTAACATTAATAACTATCGTTGACAGGAATTCTCAATAATATAATCCTTCTCATAATCGCATAAGACATATTTTTTCCGTGCGTTTTTCTGAATTCTTCATGTCTCTTCGTATTGTAAATAAAAATGAATGTTCCACAATGTTTGTCCTATAGTTGCTTGCAGACGAATTTCGAGAGTAAGCTTGTTACTGAATATATGTATAAAAAATAAACAATATAATATGTACAATGTACATACCTATGCATGTAATTACATAATTATGCATATACCTTCTTGTATTATACCTTCTTGTAGAAGCGAAATGTCTCCACAATAATCTGTCGTCGGATACATCATGAATTCACGATGTTATTGTATACAAAGCAGTTTCATTATCTCCACTGAGTCACAGTGCATTGTTTACCACCGACCCGTCTCGATGACATATTTGGAAATGAATATGGCTAGACGAAATGTGAAAATCAATTAGTGATGTGTCATCACGAATGATGGATTATCAGTTTGTTTGTGGACGTACGCCAAGCCGCAACTCTACAGCTATATTAATTAAAAAAATAAATCACAAGTCAACGTCGGTTTATACATTCTACATAACACAACGACCGTTTATTATGCGATACGTGATAACGTTATTACTTTAATCAGGAATATGTTAGCCGATGTTAGTCATGTCTTGGTATTTCACTACATGTAGGATGTAAAGATCTTTATTTATGTGAAATGATTAAATAAACCGCCTTACTCCGAGTCTCAAGGATTTCAGTTCCACTCACATCAGATTCATTTTTAATTTCCTGTATGGAACTCTGAAAAGGGTTTTTCTTGAAACTCGACAGAAAAGTATTGTTGATTATTGTTGAGTATCTCATCCTAATATTTTATTACAGAAAAAATCACGATCGTTATTGGTAATTTCATTTCATTTCACGTGTAGGAAGTCGTCGTCAATACGTCATTAACTAATAAACAACACTGTCCAATACGTAAACAAATGTCTCCCATATTGGAACATTCTAGAAAAAATGTTCGTACATTTTTTTATCGGTTCCGGCGATTTATGCAGCAGTTTCTCATGATCTCGACAGCGTATCCGTGTTGTTCCCGCATCGATTGACGTCGAGTAGTGCAACACAATACTATTTAACCCAAATACGACGCGGGCGGCCCTGTTCACTGACTCACCGATAAAGGGTTGCCCCGTATATCTGGAGGTATAATAGACCCACACGGTATATTAGAAACTTCTTTATTTTAGGGTAAGGTTCTTATGTTGTTAAGAATGGAATTCGAAGAATGTTTTTTGAATTAATTAGGTATTCTAAGATTATGTGAAGCACAATGAGGTCGTTACTGAGTGCTGCATAGTTTATAATTTGAATATGTAATACAAATAAATGGTAATGTTTGATTGTTAGGCCCTATGGTCTATATGCAATGTTTGATTACTAATACTTTTGTTTTTTTTTTTAATTTTTTAATAAATTTAGATTTTTTTATGTTAGCAAAATATCTAGTCTTTTTAATTATTTTGAACATGTTATTCAAGTTATTTCCCATAAATATTATTTTAATTTAGCAAAGCCCGGTTGAAACGAGTTTATTCTTGTAACTCGCTTTACTGTTTAGAATGGTCAGACCGGTTAAATAACTGGAAGTAATTACCAGCGTCCAAAATACACATAAAATGTTGGAACGTTACGAGACCTTTACTTGATTCAATAAGCGTGTTTTTGTTTGACGAGAGTTAGAGCTAATTGGTCAAAATGAGTTGTTCCACGGCTGCCCAACAAGGAGTGTTATTTTTGAGGGTATGTTTGTACAGGGTAGTTCCGTTATTTTAATGGAACTTCTAAATATGTGTGGTATTGATTGAAGCCTTACTTTGATTGGTGGAATGGGCTAAATCATGTACTGAAATCACTTTCAATTCAATAGAATATAAACACAAATTAATTAAACTATTTGATTAACAACTGTTTTCAAAAAACAGTTGTTAATCAAGTAGTTGAATTAACAATTAACCTTCAGGCTAATATCAATTAGTGAAAGTATTTTTACTTTTACATATTTATAATTCTTATCTCTTAATATTTTTTTAAAATCTTAGTATAAAAACTCAATAGTGAAAATCTTAATGTACAAATTTTAGTACAAAGGAATATTTCGTTCGTTTGAACTTACCATTTTATTACTTTCAATACTTTCAACTTATTTAATAACTTAGTTGTACCTAATAAAATTATCATCATTTCGAACGAGGGGCTGAAATAGTGCGCTATAGCTAGCTAGGTAATATTTTTATGCTCCTCACATTAGAGACGAACGAAGGACCATTGTGTCAAACACCTTTGGAAACAGGAGTCTAGATATTCTAATTCAATACCATCGCCCATATTTCGCATTCTGAATTGAATCCTCTACAGATCGATGAAGATGACGCATAAGCGCCCGCATGCTACCACTATCGAGATATCACAACCACGGCCAATTACACCGGTCTTATCGCTATCACACCACTGTGATATCGCAGTGTGCTGTATTGATTTAATGTTCCTAGCCTGGATCGGTAAACATGCGAGTCGATATAATCGATGTTTGATTGAACGGTAAATGGGCTTTTCTAAATTTGTCTTGTAACCTTTCCGCAAACCCTCGGTGCTTGCTGCTATAATTAGAGAATCGTGCGGATGAATTTATTTACGAAGGGATGCGATGTCGGCTCCTGGCACGGCCTCGCGACCTACATTATTTATATGCGCCGGCAGAGAAAAATACCCCGTGTACTTGCCATACACGTAACACGCTGTGCTAACATATTTCCTTTGATACGTACGTTAAACATTTTTATGACCCCTTTCTTTTGCCAAATTTTACCCTTTTACTTAATTCCGGATTAAGGCTCATTTATTTAATGTACGAATTGGTTGATTTTATATTATAACTTTCCATAAAACTCCTACAGTTTAGTGACTGACGCATAAACCACAATGAGGCCATTATTTATTATTTCTAAAGTATAATGTTTTTATATCTCGTTTACGACGTTTTGATTAAAAAAATACTTTGTTGCGCGTCTACGCAATAAATATAACGGTTGCAAGAAAACGATAAAATTTTAACACCATCATAATTCTAAAATTTCTAATCACGGCATCATGAAATTTCATAAAATAACAAGAAAACATCCGTTACTAAAAGCGATATCGAAAAAAAACGAGCACTATACTTTATCGATAAATTGATTTTCACCTCTAGGCAAAAATAGTATCGATCAACACGATGATCTTAAATAGTTAATAACTTATAACTTATAGCATCAATTCCTTTATTTTTATCCACAGCTGTTCATATTCATCATATTTAAAGGTGCAATCAATTTTTGTCAATTTTATTTTTGGTCGTTCGGTTCTGCCAACACAATATTACCAATTATAATTAATCACATATCTAGTAACATGATTAAGCGGTCCGATCAGCTTATCTGCATAACGTCTTCATTGCCGACCACCGACCGCCACCCTCGGTGTTTGATCAATGGCATGCATTGACAACAAGTACGACTGTAGGAATGCAATTAAAAATTACGTCATATCATCATATCGCAGATTCGTTCATAATGACTATCTTTTCTCTAGTGATGCCTTAGTTTAGGATTTTAGAAAATATAAATTAAACAATCTCGATATGTCATATATCTATCTGTACATACATATCTGTACATATAAACATGTGCACGAATCCTTGAAAACAAAACCAGGGAATACCTACCCATTTGTTTTGTGTAATCAATTATTTATTCATGTAATAAATCAAAGCCAATGCTATGTTATTGGGTCAAATATTGGTTACAAATTGATATTCGTAAGGTCGTCCATTACAACATTAGGTATTTGTAAGCCGAGGCAATTTTCCGCTTTAGTTGGTGCGTTTTTGTCGCTAGCGCGTGCCTCGGCTGCAATGCAGGCGAGTCCTATCCATTGTGCTTCGATGACAATAGTTCCGGTGCTAATTCAAGGGCAGTCTCCCATTGTCCCCTGGCGATTCGAACCACTCCCGTATTACGCCATCCTCTAATCAGAGAACTCTGCTATTTATTTTAGATTAAATCTATTCTCTTGTCCGCTAGTAAAACAAAGTTTTCTTGGCATTTTCGTCGCAACGTTACGTGCTGACACGAAATTATGTCATGCAATAGTGCAATTTGCGCCAACTCTGTAAAGAAGCCGTGATTTATGGCTATGATAATAATTTCCGTGTTGAGGTAGGAGTCGTAACGACCCGGTAATATAATGGTGGCGTTTGCCTCAGCGCCATTAGCGGGTCAGCGCTTTTTTCGCAACGAAACTTTAAATTCTTGGTGATAATAGTTAGGGTTATGCGTTATGGCATCATATAAATATTACGGAGAGGAAGCTGTTATTTTTGTCGGATTCACGTAAAAGTTTTAAAGTGCATATCTGAAAACGAATGAAAGAGAGTATCAACATCAAATGATTTTTTGAGCAGATCTAATGAAAACAAACAAAAAAAACAAAAAAACTCCGCCAATGGATGAAAACGCTATTTTCATACTTTGGTCGCGTTGGAGAATGATATAACTCATAAATCATGACTAATAAATTTGCCGAGAATTTGAACAACATTTTATCTGCAGACGACAATAACTTTATCCCAAGTTTTGTAATGACAAAAGTTGTCGCTGTGTTTTCACATTTAGAATCTCAGGAAAATCTAATCATTGTAATGCTGGTGATAAAAGATCGTACCTTATCGTACGAAAATAGGTATGCAGTTTATCGAGATATTTCCTTTGTTATCTTGTGATATCGTAAGAATGTTTATTCTGCAACGGTTTTATCTAGACGTGTTCTTAAGCAAAAAATCATGTTTTTTTTGTCGTTTTACAAATAAGTCGTAAAATAGAAGTTCTAATTTTCAACATACAATTATCTGATGCGGACATTACGTTACCTACTTTTTATAGTAATCAGAAAAAGATGTGGTCCTAATCCTTAGGTATTATTATACATCATCAATATACGTCATGCATCTGCAAGTACATACATTCGAACGTACGTCAAACTGAAATTGGTTTCTTCCAAATCTGAAGATGACACATTTTCGCGATAACTCTAGCTCTACATCGCATAAAGAAGTAAAAATTCAAATGTTATGTTAAACGCATTCAGAAAACATAAATTTTCAAAGAATAAGTACTTAGAAAATGTTCGAACAAGACTCTTAGCAAGAAATGTTATAAGAAGTTGAGCATAGTTTGCACTTGATTACAAGTAGGTATTACAGATTAGCGCATTCCTCGAATGCCTGCCTCAGGCCTCTGGAGTTCTGGACCACCATCCGAGATACCGCGTTTCTAACCAAAATATCGGTGATTTTATCATATTTTTGTGAA
>DVVJ01000230.1:0-17472 GCA_018234505.1 Junonia neildi neildi
ACAAGGTCACAATGTAATGACAATATATGGTGCTCACTAACCGCGGTCACATTAGTTTATAGTCACGAATTACTTCAGGTAAGTTTATTTGTACTATGCATGGCTCTACAATAATACCAATAACATCGGTGCTGGTCCGTCGGTGGCTGCAATGGAAAGGTAAATGACTGCATGATTAGAGTAGACTCCAACATTAAACAGACACGTTGGCTAGAAAATTTTATTATTACCCACAGTATTTAAATCTGGCACGTTTGTTACCACGTATAGAAAACAACGCTTTACACCGTTTTATTTATAACAGGCGCACGATGTACACCTATAACACACGTCTAATGAATGAAAAGAGAATTGAAGCTCAATGATAAAACAGTGATTGGAATTTCACAGATGAATCAGAAATCGAATATATTCCAATATCGTCTACCTTGACCAAAATACGAGTACATAAAAAATCGCCACAAGTACATGAAATCGTTTGTTATCCTGTCACTGGCGTTGAAAAAAGGTATGACAAAGATCCGCATAATTTTGAACATCTGACTGAACATCCTCCGATACCACCACAGAGAAAGTCTTCTAAAAATAGTAGAACGCTTAAACTGGTTACATCGACAAAATCTACTTCAAATTCACCTCAGCGGAACAATTTGGCACAGTCAAATGTGGAATTTTTAAAGGAAAAAATTAGTAATAAATTAATGAGACAAGGCACGCATGTTATTATTAAAAGAAATCCAGGAACCACTCCTAGTAGAATTTTATCCAGTTCAGCACCGCCTGCTTTAAATAGAATGAAATATTCTGTTTCAACAACGAAGCAAAAAAGTAATATTCATAAACAAAGTGGAACAAGCAGTTTTAGTTCACCACGGAGAACAATGTTGCCGATTAACTATTCTTATTCTGGATCTAAATACGGAAACTCTTCTACATCGATACCAATCGAAGGTGGAGTAGGCAGAAGGACACCTATCACAAGTATATTGGACAAAGTTACTTCGCTAGATAAGTTGTGGAGTTCTCAAAAAAGAAACGAACGTATTGATACTTCTAAAATAAAACCTAAAAGTGCAATAAAGAATGTAGGAATTCCTAAAGAGACTTCTTTAAAAGTGTCAAAACCCATTCCAAAATTAGTTTCAACAAGTGTTACTCACAAGAGCAGGGATATGATACGTACGTCAGAAAAAGTAAAAAAAATGAAAATTTCCAACATGCAGGCTAAATCTACTCAATGCTTAGTAAAAGACACAAAATCTTTGAAAGCCAGCTCCCTACAAACAATGTCAAGTATGTCAAAATCATCCCCGCATATCATGCCACCATCGAAAAAAAATCCAATAAAAACGGCAATAGTTACTAATTTAAAAAAGAAGAAATCATTAGAAAGTGTTGTTATAAGACCTCGTAGTGTGCCATGTCTGGAACAAAATGTAAAGAAAGTAAAGAATTTAAATAAAAATAATACAACGAAACCAACAAACTCGAAGAATATTCATAAGCGAACTCGAAATGATTTAATTGTAAAAGAAGAAGATAGCGTTCAATTTGGTGATGGTTTAGACAGTGTGTCAAACTTTGGATCTATAGATCGTTTAGAAGTTAGTAGTAAGGACATAAAGCAAGCACGAAATGCCGTTGTATCTGATTCTTTTTTTCAACATCTTTTCTTGACGAAACCTTTCATGTCAAAGTCTGAAATTGCTGTAGAGCAAAACACAATGAATACTGTTATGCAGAAAGCAAAACTATTCCAATCACAACCCGAAACGTATTTAGGGCCTTCAAACTCCATTAATACGTATTTGATCCATCGTAAACCAGTTTCTCTTTCCCGTTTCAAAATGTGGGATAGACAATTAAGTCCGACTCATATTCAAAGTACACGATCTATTTCATGGCCAGGGAAAATGGACGGAAAAATTCGAAAATTTGAAAGCTTAAGTAAATATGAAAGTGAATTTGGATCAACATCTTCTTTAGCAACTACTAGAAGTAAAAGTGAGCCTCCTATCAACAAAATATATTTTTCACAAACGTCTCGACCCATATCACCAACAATAATATTTCATAAAAAGGAAACAATCCCAAGTAGAAAGACAATATCACCCTCAAAATTTATTTTTTTACAACCCGACAAAGTTTCATCAAATTATTTTAGTAATACAGATAAATGTGTTAGATCTAGCAAGTCTGTCTCACCAACACGAGTCATGTTTTCTGAATCTTTACCTTCAACGTCTCCAATCCGATTGAGCGATATCACCAATCATCGCCAAAGTACATACTCAGAAAGTAAAAAGGACAAAAATCAAGGAAGCATGTATGTCTCACAATCATCTCGATCAGTATCACCAAAAATTTTTAGTAAAACAGTTAGTAGAAGTCAATCACCAATACCAATTAGATCGCCATCATGTCGACGTATACATAATGCACGAACGCAGACAAAACTTGAAACAATTAAAAAAGAATTTCGAACACGTAGCGCGGATAATGTAGAAAGAGATGAAAACGAAAATAAAGTATATACTAGAACAAAAAGTGATTCTAATATAAATTTAAATGATCCTGACTACGACGAATATATTCGTGATATTCAAAATATTAAAGGCAGGTCAGAAAGGTTTCGCGAACTTAATCGATATTATGCCTATTTGGAAAGAGTTGCAGAATTGGAAAAGGCTACATCATCTCGAAATTTATTTTATAGAAAAAAAGATGAAGAAATTATCGATTTCGATCGATGGAAAAGAATTCGCATAATAGAAAGAGCTGAAGAGGAACTCAACAATCTCTATACGAAATTGAAAAGGGCTCAAAATGAAGATGATATTCTGTTTTATCCGCGGGATATTAATGACTTCAGATGGAATTTTAATAGAGAACGAGGATTAAGAGCTAAAGAAAAATCTGTTGAAGATCTAAAGGAAGAACTTCAGCAAAAAAATTGTAACGATATGATAGAATTAGACTCACAGTGCAAAGATACGTATAAACCATTTTGGAGAGGAACAAGTGTTGCTGAAACAGCTTTTAACATAAATAACAAAAATAAAGAAAGTAAAAAATCTTTTACTATAAAACCAAATAAAGCAAATATACAATTTGATTCCATGACTGATCTGAGAAAAAAAATTGGTCTTGGCAATCGTTTATGGAGTAGTCTATCTATGGATCAAGTAAATGCACTTAAAAATCAGCTAAATGCTATTTACAGTAAAGAATTTGATTCAAAATCGAACAAGGAGGATGAAAAATATACAATTGAAGTAAAAGAAACAGCAACAAAAAATCCTTCTCTGCATGTAAGATGTAGTTCTTTAATAACACCAAAAACAGTTACACCTGAATCTTCGTTAAATAAATCAGAATCTATTGCCGCCATTACTTATACTTTACATTTTGACAAAGAATTAAAAAATAATGTTAATAAAATGCAAATGACACTTAGTGAAAATGAAAAAAAGAGAATTTCTCAATCTCTTAGTAAGGAAGTTTTAAACAGAATCAACAAATTTGATTCCTTTTCAAAAGAAGATACAAATAACTCTCAACCCAATATTCATTATAATAAAAATTCTGAAGATAACAATCTCAATATGAAATTAAAAAACGATGTGAATGAAAATATAACAAATCAATCCAATAAAAAACAGCAACATATGAAACTTCCAGTTCAAAAAAATGAAATATCGACCGTTTCATCGGCTAGTGAAACTGAGACCGGTAGTTCAGACATATCTGGTCAGACTGTTATATATAAAGGTCCTAGGAAAGAAGTTCAAAAGAAAGTAGAATATTTTGAGTCTGTAAAAGATGACAAAAAGCAGCCTCAGATTATCTATCATGCTAGAGATAGTTCTGATGATAAAACCGACAAAACTGTATCAAACGATTTAAAAGATGATGTCATAAGTAGGGAATCTAAATTAGAAAATAAGCAAATATTTCAATCGCAGTCATGTGCAAATATCAAAGAACTATTTGGAGAGAGCGAAAAAAATAAATTTTTATCGCTTCCTTTAAAGGCTGACCTATATTCAAGATCAGCATCGCCTCAATCGGAAGTGTATGTGAGCGATCGAAGAACGCCTGACACGCTACGATTTTCAAGTGACGAGACGATCTGGCGTAGTCGGAGCCCGTCCCCCGATCCGGAGCGTTATTGGCGTGCTTACCTTAAACTGGCTCGCGAGGGGGAAGTACGCCGCCTTGCACGACGTTTCGATTCACCCTCTGCAGCTGGCGCAGTATTGAGACGATACCGTAGCGATCCCGAAATTATACGAAACGATATAAAAAATAATTGGGCCCCTGGTAGGGCCTTTAGACAAGAAAAATGTAGAGCTCTATTGCCAGTGGCACGAATGCCACTTCGTCAAAGCAATAGATACATGCCACACATCGACGTTATATCAAAGTTGGCTACTCTTCACAAACGCAATTCGACAAGATCGCATTCAGCAGAGGAGGCGTTAGAGTGCAGACCCGGAGAAGTGGAACGTATCCGACGCCGGTTTGAAGCAATGTCGCTTCTTGGAGAAATTTATACATCAGCACCTGATGTTAGAGAACTGCATAATATTGCTTCTTATTTAGCGGGACCATGGATCGCTCACCGATATCCAAAACCGGAAGACAATAATAAGTCTATAACAGATCCCAGTACGCTAGTTCGAGGTCGCACGACACCTTTAAAGAAAGAAAAAAATCATTCTCGTAATACGAACACTGTAAAATTAAATTCAATTCTTAAAAATGAATCGTTAGCAAAACAAGCCTTCGATCCATCAGCCCACCGTCCGGCTAGTCGCTATGAGCCTCCTCGTACGCCTCCCCGGCCTCCACCTGCTGCGTGGCCCTATCGTCTAGCGCCCTATGTCACGCCATCACGACACACAGTTACTTTTCAAGGTTAATATTTATTTACTTATGCCAGATTTAAGTGTTTAGTTTTGGAGTTACTTAAAAATGAGTTTTCATTCTTTCATTTTTTTTTCATTAAAGATCGATCGAACTCGTTTCTCAAAATCAATTTTATTGTTATTTTTAAACAATTATTATTATTAAAACAAAAACGTATATTTATTATTATCAAATCAAATTTAAAACTTCTTGAATAAATGAACGACATTCAATCGATCTTTTTTCTTGTGTTTTAACAAGGCACATTTTTTAGTTCCTTACCATATTGTTTTATTGTATCCTGGTAGAGACCGACTCGGCTCCTGAGCCTCCACGTCGAGCTTCGCACGGCAGCTATTCAGACTCAGGCAAGTACTGTCGTAATAAAATATTTTCAAGTGCCATATAAACAAATTACTATTTTTTTAAACTGTTTTTCATAATATAATATCTAAACATAAGTAAAGTTTTCGTTGTCAACTTTACAGTTGTCATTGTGACAGGTATATTTATCGTTATTTGCGTATGTTAAACGGAGTGCTGTATACAACATCAATTACACATTAAGAAAATATCAACTCTTACTTCCCATTAAGATTCCTATGATTGGATAAGAAATCTCGTACGTGAGAGGCTGTACCTCAATTATATTTATATTATCAGAGCTTACAAAAAGAAACAATGGCCTTTGTTAAACCGATCGGAACTTTATTCGCATAAGTGCCGGCACGTAGGTGTACGTTGTTTTGGGCGACGTAAAATCGGATTGGCTGATAAATTATATTTGCGACCTTATACTTGTGTATTTTGTGATTTTTAAGGTCGACAAGATATTTACGTCACTTAAGTTGAGTCAAAACGAGTTTTAAAAGTTTTGTTTCGATGTAAATAGTGTTTTGCTCTCCGAGCTCGATAGTGCTGTTGTGTTTTTATAAAATATATATTACGGAACGTGAATATTATTTTTGCCGTCAACAACTTTATTATCATTTACAAGTTTTATCATTCGTGCCGATAAACTATCTTATCGTTAGTTCAGTTTTGTGCTAACTCTCTGGAATTTGTGTTGAGTATTAATATGATCTAATCGTGCACACAGTAAAATGGATAAAGAATATTTAAGTAAAACTATCATAAATCAAAGTAAACATGGAAGTGCAAATCCAGGTGTATATTATTATGACGATGGTGTACAATATAAAAATATTCCCGCATCTGGGTCGATGTCCAAATCTCTCAAGGCATTGAATACCTACGTGAAAAAAAATATTTTTTACGATGACAGTGAAGACCAACAAGAAGTGCAAAATGACAGTGCTTATTTTTCCAAAGAAAGTAGTCCAAAAGACTCAGTATCTAAATGTGATTCAGACAGTGTAAAAAGTGATAAAATTGAAGAAAACGTAGATAACCACAATGCGCCTTTAAGTGACAAAATACCTATAACTTCAAACAATGATCCTACAACATTGACGGATGATTATAAATTTAACAAACTCCTAGAAAATAATATTATAAATGAAACAAATGAGTCGCAGATACAAAGAACTGAAGTAAAAATATCATACAATAATAAAATAAATGAAGCGAATCCACCTGTTGCGCCTAAACGTACCGCTTCCTTTTCTTTGAAAACAAAGACGGATAGTAATAACGAAATTCAAAACGCTGATTTTAATTGTGACGTAATACTAAGAAATAAAACCAATAGTCTGAAGTCACAAAACAATCGACACACTGTCCACAATTTCACGGAATGGGGTAACAGGACGGACATTTACCCAGACGTTTATGCACCCCTTCCATACAGTAAGTACTTTTAATGGATTTTATTAATATATCAAAAAACCCTGCCATAGAATCAATGTAAAAAATTAATTACGGCAAATAAGGCAGAGCACTTGAAAACAGATTGTGCAGATTTTTTTACTCTATAGGTATCAGAACAAGATGTGTATGGAAAAATATTTTTAACAATCAACATTTGAGCGTGTATAAAAATTATCATATTATTTTCGGTATCCCTAATGATCCGATAAATGAATACTTCGTTAATGGAATAGTTTGACATTTCACGAAATTCAAATTCAAATTTATTATTTTCATTGCTGAAACCTATTTATTTTCCTAAATTATTTATAGAAGAGCACTAAAAATATTTTATGTAAGGTTCTGTAAAAGTTATGAGCAATAAGGGAAAAAACGTTCTAGCATAAAAATGAACAATCATAAAAACGATCTGTGCTACATAATAGAAAGATCCGAAGCAGACAAACCGATAAATACAGCGAAAACTGTTTTTGTGACATTTTGTTCTACATTTTACTTTTTGCTAATGATCACCGTGTAACTATTACATTCGTAAGTAATGACAAGAGAAAAAAATACGCCATCAATAGTTACAAGTGATGTGTAATTTTTTGGCGGGAGACGACGATGAAAGTGCATCAGATATCGTAGAGACAGTCGTCGCGGCGGTGACCGACGGACCGGCTGATCCATCGACTCTCGATTTCGTGTTGTGAATAAAGTAAATAGTGATTGTGATTTAGTTGTTGTTTAAAAAATGGGAATATTGAAACAGATCAAGAAAATAACTAGACCTGGTTCGTTCTTTTATCATACAAGGAATTTAATTATTTTTAACTTTATTTAGATTTTACTTTATATTAACTTAACGTAATTTTTAATAATCAAAATTATTCGAAAATTTCATCGTAGCGTATCGAAAATTTTATTTTATCCGGTATTATTTAAAATCCATTTAATAAGATATGTTCGTAATAGGAAGATTTACGTGTTTTTTTTCTATTTAAAATAGGTAATAATCGCAAAACCTTAGAGAATATTTACAAGATTATACGTTCATTCATTACGAGCATTCACTCAAGCATACTTTGAATCCTATTAAATAATTATATGTGTACAAGGGAATTTCAAAAAACTTCATTTTTACGGAATCTCTACTGTTAGGAATATCCTAATGAGTCGTATTATCGTATTATCGTAATGAATCCCTTTTATAAAATAATGTAGAACATAAAATTAGACCTATTTGTTTTGATTTCTATAATTTTTAAATGTTATTTTATAAGCGTAAACAAATATATGCAATAATAAAATATTTACACTTTGCGCTACCGGTTATACTGACTGATTACAAAATGCTGTGATAAGTACCTTCGCCGTCGTGATGAAATGACAGATCTTGCGAAATTCGTTTCCCAAATAAGTTATTGTAACTAACTGATTTTAGGTAAACTTTTTACTGTTAATGTCATAATTTTAAATCTTGGTCATGAATATTGTTTTAATTTCTTTGTTTTAGTAATTATTATTTTTTCCTAATCACTTTAATCATTGTTAAATGAGAATTTAATATTAATTTACACATCTTTTATAGGTATATTATATACGTATCCCAGTATGTTCGTGAACATAAGAGTTTTACGAAATATAGGTATATTAGTATTTATAAAAATTAAATGCATAAACACCAAATGGATATTATAGTTTTTATACGATAAATAACTTGACGTTATTTTAAAATTAACGTTTTAAATATTAAACATTCTAATAAAAATTTCTACAATATGTTAACGAAAAACATAAACATAAATGTGCAATCGTTAGTTTTTTGTGAAAAGTTGCACATCGTTCCTACAAGTCACGTATTTACTTTCGAAATAAGAAAAGTTTTCTCTTCTTAAAGCTTTCCTCAGGTTTTAACTGATTTTTATTTTGGTTTAAAATAGTTTAACTTTCTTACTTACTTGCTATGCTTGCTATTAAAACAATTATACTATAAATACTTACATTCGTACAAAACACGAGAAACTATTAATTGAAACAAAAAATATAACGATTTCATAAATTTCAAAAATATCGTAATAATTATAAAAAAACATTGCACGGACATGTACATAGGTAATATTTAAGATTATTTATTAGTCCCTGTAAATTTTCAGCTTGTTCTATGGTCGTGCCTATTTTAATATCTCTTTAAACATTTCAACTTTAAAACAAAAGTAAAAAGTTTAATTTTAAATTTGATAAAATTCACTTATAGCGTTATGTAGGTGTACCATACCATTAAACGCCTTTCACAGAAGCTAGGTTGGAACACCATACATGTAGTACATACACGCGTGTTTACACGAAGGCCGGCGCGTGCCATGAATGCCTATTAAGTGAAAGTTAACAAGCGATTTGACGGCAAAGGGCTTTCCTTTTCCACTATTTCGTTTTAACGTAATCGATTAAACACCATACTTATATAATCTCTTAGTTTTCTCTTCGTTAAATTGCAAAAGCAATAACTGTGTTTAATATAATATAATAGGTATCGTGATTAACATAATCAGTGTTAACGTGAGTACATTTACGAGCTTTAATTTAATTCCGTTGTACAATGTAATTATATTTGTTTTGTAGTGGACGTTAATTCATGTATGACAGCGTTTTTGTTGTTTATTTTCGATTATGCCTTCTATACCATATAAATTGTATTGTAATGTATTTATGAGATTTTATTATATATGATGAGTTATTATGTATATGATGATAATCTGAAGAGATCACGATAAATTTGAAACCGTAACAATAGAGACTCGAGATTTAACAGGAATATTCCTTCTGCAGTGTAAAGAAGACGTTTATTTGAAAAATATGAATGAGCAAAGCATTATAGTTTCTATGAAAATGTATTTCAAATTCCCTATGCATTGATGTAATGCTAAACTAGACTGAGATGACTTTTATTTCATCATCCCAACGTCACTTCCGTCATTGGCGTACACGGTATGCCAGTCGGTACGTAATGACGAGAATAATGACCCGCACAGCTTCCGTTCCGATTCGCCGCTAACATGTCATACACGAGCAATCGCCATTGATTACATTGAAAGTTAATAATTCTATTATATAACTAGCGACTGTCCACAGCTTCGCTAATAAGGGTTATTGACTTCGGTGGACATTGCAGAAAGAATAATGTTACCTTTTAAGAGTTAAGACTATTGGTGTTTCGCTTCCAGAGACGTCGTGATGGGTCTATATTTCAAAGTATATTCCTTAAACAATGTACATAAAAGGGAATATGTAAACTGATGTTGTTCTACCTTCATATCAAGTACCTTTACAATCAAGTGCTTAACTTATATTTAAGAAAAGATAAATTAGAAAAGATAAATTTATTACAATAGCAATAGGCATTATAATATCATGCTAGTTGTGGTACAGATAATAGTTTACGTAATTATAAAAATTTTAAAATGTTATCTGTGCACATTGTATAATAATTTCCGTACTAGTTTATTCTAGATTTAGATACTTTTATTGTGGTTGTTAGAAGTTCGAGTGGTTTTAGTGACGAGTCTTTTAGCTAGTTTCATTCACTCATTGTTTTGTGTTCAGTGACCGTATTAACTTTTGTTTTAAGAATAAGTATAAATAAACTTCTGAGTCTAAGCGATCTACGTTATATGCATTACGTATATACAAAAATATTCATCATAAATATTCAAACAAATATGTTATTGTTATGTTCTATACAAATTCGTTACGAGCGTGGACCAAACACGCAAACGTTAGTGCAGAACTCGTTGGTGATGCTATCAAATTGGTAGTAGTTTTACGTTTGTAGGTTACACACTAACCGGTTTCGATCGAGATGTAACATCACATCACCACATAACAAACAGCCGAAATAATACCCATAACAGAAGTGTTACAACATCGAAAGCCATTATACTTCCGCTGCTCAAACGCTTTCACTTATTTCTATAAAAAAATCCTACTCCGGTCCACACGTGTATATTATGTAAACAACTCGATTTTTTCGGTAATAAAATTAATTAAAACATTTTAGATTTTAGTATGTATTAAAAATAAATTATTCTACTGATTTTTTTACCTATGATAAATACGTTAATATACGATATTATATACCCTTATGTGATTATTTTTACTGGTTTTCCTCAAGCAATATCTGTCAAATCAGAAGATGCTTTATTAGGGCATTTTTGTACGTTAAAAAATATCTTTGTTGATGGTGACCTTCTTTTGAAGATTATTTTTTCCTTCTATAAAATCTGTAGCTTAAGACTCAAATGGGGCCATTTGAGATGCCATTGACAGTAATTGATCCTCAAAAGAGTTAAACTATGATTTACCGCATACAATTATCATAATAGTCGTAAACTTTAATTAATACCTCGGTATTTTAACAAGAACTGAGAAATACATTAAGGTCCATAACATTTAGTAAATGAAAATTCTTTAATTCTCTTGCCGTTAAGGCATAAAAATGATAGATAAACGTTTATGTATCTAGCTATCTAGCTTTATCCAACCCGTCATATTATCGACAATTCAGTCATTAATTTAACATTTAAACCACCATATATAACAGCAATGATAATATAATATGTCCCGAACCTCCCAATATCTAATTAGAAATAAACAACTCGAAATTCTTCATCACCATCAAAGTCATCATGACATAACTCATCTCATTTACCACAGAATCTCCAAGCCGTCGCTACGTGGAGAGCGACGTGAACATCCACTACCGGGTCCCGGTGCGCCACGACCCGCTGCCGCTGGTACCGGAGCGGGAGCTCGCCAGGCAGCAGGCGGAGCACATGAAACGGCTCTACAGGGAACAGAAGAGGAACAAATATTTACAGGTAACGTCTAAACGTTGAATTCCTTACAAATTATTCAGAAGTGAGCAGTGAACAGAAGCGATACAACTTCTGATACAATAAATGGGGCCACAAGAGCAACAAGAGCATAATATATTTTTTTTTTAATTTTTCCATTTTAAATATTTCATTTAAAACGACTTAATAGTAAGAAGAAACTTATATAGGTATATGGGATTACATTTTTTTTTAAACTAAGAGTAACAACCGTTTGAATTTTGTATGTTTAAAAATGTCACCTCTGCATATTTCTCGTGATGCGCTGAGACTGAAGAATATAACTGTTACACTATGTTAAACTAAACTAAACAGCCTGGAACGATTGATAGAGATTAAAATATGCCTCGGTTTATATTGAGTACAAATTTCAATACTTAGATAATTGTCGCGTCATCATATTACTAAATTAAAAATAAAACCGGTAAAAAATATATTACTACAATACTAAAGGTATTGTAGTAATATCATTGTTAAAAATAAAACAAATAAAATCTAATTGTAGATTAAAGAAGAATTTCAGACATCATTATATTTTTCCCATATAAAAAAATCTTGCATTCAATGCAATGATTATCGCGTATCGAGATATTTCATTAACGTTGCTAAATACAGCCTTGCAGATAAAAACGACAGTCTACAGATTACGTACAAAATCTCATTTACTGTCGCTATTAATAGACTAGTAGATCCTAGCGGCTCTATCCGCTTAATAGTTACTGTATCGGTTTTATTGAGAACATACTCTTTTGCCTTCATTATTAGGTATAGAGGGTGCCAGTTGTAAACAATTTATTGGATATTAAAGTGGTAATTACTTACTGAGATTTGAGTGTTTTGACATATAAAACTGACTGCAGATATTTCACCCGCATGGTATGTTGATAGAAAGTAACCTATGTTATTCTGGCATATGTCACATACAAATAATATAGAAAGTTTCATCAAAATCTGTTCAATAGGTTTTTCGTGAAATGCAACAACATCCCATCCATCTTCCAAACTTACGCATTTATAATTGTAGGAAGAAATCAATTTGTCACATTTTCTTTAAAACAATGTTATAGTAAACATCGTTGTTTGATATTGAATAATAGTTTTTTATTGATTGCCGTTTAAACGCAAATTACTCCAGTTCACGATCGATCGTGAGCGCAGTGTGGGAATACGATTAGCGTGTCAGGAGGCTGATTGATGGCGCGCGGGTTCACTGCCGGCCTGCACGCGACTGCAGTTTGGTCGATAGCGATACTCTTACCATAGATTCACAACGGTTTAATTATTGTTATTTTGTTGTACTTAATTACATGTAGTGTAACTTAATTTGTCAAAAGTTTTTACTTTTGACTAGCTTTTAAGTGTTAGGTTGACACGCCAGAAAACTTCTCATTTGCTTAATCGAAATAAATCTACCTTCATAAAAGAACTTCCTAAAGCAGTTTTGACGTGTAAACGTACTAGACAGATAGACACACATACAGAAAGAGTTATCTTCACTTTTATTACCTATATTTGTATAGGTGTAGTGTATTTTTAAATCGTATTTAAAATATAAATATTAAAATCATTCTTGCTATAATTTAACACAAACATTGTGAAAAGATAATTGTGTATATGAATAGTAAATATGCGTTGGACAAACGGTAAATGAATAACTTTTAAACATGACACGAGTAGAACACTCGGTATATTGTAACTAGAAGTGTAAATGTAACGGCAGTATTACATTACACGTCGGAGTTAGGGTCTATACATATAGTTTCTTCACAGACCGATTGTTGCCGGTTTTCATTCTATTCGCATTAAAGCTGTGGTCATCTGCTTAGAACGCCAGTCCGCGGACGCACACCAAACCGCTATGTTATTGTATTTTTTTAATTGTTGTTAGCCAGTGTGTGTAACGAGTGTTGTGTGTGTGTGAAGTGTGAATTTATTTTTTGTGTAAAAATGCTCATGACTGCGGATTTAGTTATAAAGGTGAGGGGTCAAATTTTATTGTGCTCAAAATACGGACAAGTGTATTATCATTATCTAATGTCAATATGAATAAGAGAAAATTACCCATATTATTCCAAATTTACCCATAGACGTTGAAAATACCAAAACCGGCGAAATATATGTATGTCGGGCTACGCACTATGTAGAAAGTTCCGTGACCATCATATGAGTGACCATCACAGTACGTAAACTTCTATTGCTCTTAAAATTAACATGTATTTGAATAAGTATCAAGTTCATCTAAGTGACTTTCAATAAAATTAACACAAAATTTTCCGTGTTACCGTAAAAATACTTTCTGATATCTGTAATACTTACTACGAATTAAATTTAATTTTATTCCGTCGATTCAACAAAACTATTTAATATTTTAAGAGTCATGACTTCCCACAACGAAATGTCTTAATCCATCGCTGTGAAATCATGCGCAAACACTTTCACTCAAGGGCTCTGCGGTCTTTCAAGTTATCGCACTTAAACTCACTTTTATTTAGAATCTTAATTCATCTACAAATCACATTTCTTCGACATTTATCATTACTCAACATTCAACCTTTTCAAAACCTATAACGACAATAATGTGAGCGATTCGTTCAGCTGACAGGAATGTTTATGGTAGGTAAACAAAAACAAATTAATATGCGTACGTTATTATTGAGTTACGTTATATATGATAGTTTCGTATAAGAAGTGGACTTCGTCGTGCAGAGTACTAAACACTACCTTTATGCAATTTTTTTCAATTGATCAACAAATTTAAATAGCCCATATATCATTTCGTTTATCGTTAAGTCGTTATAGGTAACAAGCATAAAGTAGTTCCTGTTTTAAATTCCATTTAAATTAACATTTTATTTTATGAATTCGATATTATTTCCTGATTTTTAAATGGACAACCTTGAACTTCGAATTCTTTCGATTGAAAAGATCAATAAAAACTATTATGAGATAGTCCAACTTACAATAATAATAGTGTTTTTTTTTATAATTCACATTTGTATTTAATATGGAACTCTATATCGTATAATTAAGGATCAGTATTAAATAATTTTTATTTGCATGAAATGAAACCATCGCCACTTAATAATACTCTATATCTACGTTCCTATTACAAAGAAGAAGAAACAATTTGTTTGTTTGCGTTAAACAACTAGAACGATTCAATTTTATTTTTCTGCTTAAAAATTCCGAGTAAATGGTTTTGCCTTAGACGAAACATACATTGTAAGATTCACTTTTTTAACTGAAATAAAAATACTAAATACTGGTTACAGTTACGTGGGTAACCTTATGTAAGCTATAAGCCTAGATCAAAATCCGCTTATAGTAAGTTTATTCAGATGTAACGACAACAACAAACAATGATTGATATTCTTATTTAAATCCGTAAACAAGACATAGAAGTGTCTTGCGGACAGAATGTTTACATATACATAGATACATAGCATATTTGATGAGACCTATAGCTAGCGATATCACAACAGTAACCAAGCAAAACGAAACCTGATGAAATGAAAGAAATTAATCAATTTTATCTCACATTACTTTAATTCATTATCACTTACAGGAAAATGATATACGTGCCGCCGATATAGAAGCATTTGATGCCTCAATCAAGGTGAAACTTGGAAGTTGTGATTGACGAGTGGTTTTTATTAACACTTGATCAGCATTTTAATACGAAACGTGCTATTATAATAATCTGGCTTTCATGTTCTCACCGATTATCACAAAATCTTTTCAAATTGTTCTCACTTCTGATTGAGGCGTTACGAGTTACTTGAACTGACATGCTTAAATGTACATAACAATTATAAAATAATAATTAATGCAAATGTCGAGAGATTATTGTAGTGTTGGTTTTTGTCATTACTATTAACAAATAAAAATACCTTATTTTGACTGCAACCTCCTATTAACAAATTTTGTTTAACTTTGCAGGAACTTCAGGATATGCAAAACAGGCGTCACCAAGATAACTTCATGCCATCACAGAAGACAGTGGTCCCGCTGAACCGATACGACGAAGCGGAGAAAATTATAGCACGAGCCTTATACACGTTTAATGGACAAACTGCAAGGGAACTTAGCTTTAGGAAAGGAGACATCATAAATGTCAGGAAACAAATAGATTCTAATTGGTACGAGGGCGAAGTGCACGGGAAGATTGGACTCTTCCCTTATAACTATGTAGAGGTAAGCCTTGCTTCTTTTCTAACATATAGGGTAACTTTAATGAACGTTTGGTTTTGGACATCTGTTACTTTAAGCAGAAAGTGTTTTTTATTATCATACAATGTAAAAGTTAGTCTCCACCGAACAAAAGTTTTGTGTTCTAACTTTTGTATTCTCAGAACTCAGAACAATTGAATAATTTTTTGAAGTGTTCTAAACATTTGCAAAAAATGAAATAGCCAAAAATTTTGGTGGAGAGGCAACCTATGAATGGATTTATTTTTCACAACTTACGCGTCGTAAATATTTATATTGCACATGTGTCCTAATTATTTATAATATTTAATACTGTTTATGTAATTGAAAAATCTTTTTTCCAGTTATTAAAAGGAGATGGTGTCCAAACTCTCAGAAAACCCGCCGTAGTGGAAGGTAGAGCTAAAGCGAAGTTCGACTTCATCGCACAAACGAATCTTGAGCTACCACTGAAGAAAGGGGAAGTCGTTGTACTAACGAGGCGCATCGACCACAACTGGTGGGAGGGCAGGAACGGAAACAAAACTGGCATATTCCCGGATAGCTATGTTACCATCTTACAAGAACCTAGTCAAAGCAAACCTGGTTAGTGATATTTTTATGTAATTTTTTTGCATGTAATGGTTTGTCTGCATGGACAGACCATGTAGGCAGACCATATGTTTTTTTTTTAATTAGTCGTAGTTTAGATTTATGCCTATAACTATTATAGCAATAACCTTGTGGTTTTCAAGCGATGTGTGTACAGATACATTTTTCCCTAAAAGCCGCCGCCAACGTACCTTTTATTTTGTATGGTGAAAGTACTCGTTTGTCTGATTGTATTGTAAAAATATACATCGCACTTTAAAATAAATATTTACGTATCTGTAAATTAATATAAACATGACGATTTCTTACGTTGCAATTTTCGTAAAAATATTTATAAAAAATGAAAGAAAAAAATCTCGTGACACTTGAAATGGCAATACTTCTAAATTAAATGTTAATAAAATAAACGTATATGTATATTAATTTTGTGTAATTTTTATGTAATGTGCTAGGCTTATAGAACCCGCCATTTAAAAATCCGCAGTTATAAATTGCACACCCTGTATATTAGACACAAGGACTCTTTAATCCGGTAATCCCACACCACTCACATTCAGAGCCAGAGACATATCTCACTCAACCCGGCCGTCCTACAGAGCCGCAGCCGATCCTGAGCACGAGCAAGCCGGCCGCGTCCCCCGCGGCGCACGGGCTGCTGAACGGCGACAAGCGCAGCGTCGGCGCGCACCGCTACACGCCGCAGCTCAACAGCCCCGCGCTCGCCAACGCGCCGCCCGCCACGCAGCCGCTGTCTGGTACACTTTATTATTGTTTAGTTTGCCCGCTACTCCGCTTGATTCTATCTAGCGGGACCCCTTGGAATAATACGATGATATTGGTGGTATTACATAGGGTTTTCAATGTACCTTGTGAATTAAATAATTAAATTCAATGTACCTTCACCAAAAAAACAAAAATGGCCTTTTTATACGGTGTCTATCCAGCGGGCCACTTTTTTGTTCTGTGGCCAATGTAAAATGTATTCCCGCCAATTTTATTTATTTTTGTTGTTTAATTTGTCTCCGTTGGGTGAAGGCAAAGATCCGTGACCATTCAG
>DVVJ01000231.1:0-17457 GCA_018234505.1 Junonia neildi neildi
GAATAAAAAACAAACAAAACTCGAACCTGTTATCGAAACAAGCACAAAACATTGGCATCCGAAGAATCTCTCGACTCTTCGACGCCGAAATTCTGTCGCGAGATAAAAAAAAAAATAACAAAATCCGTTTTAAAATTAATAGTGGTGCCGTCGTAAATCTGGCGGACGAGGAATAATTTGGAAAGGTGTCGCCGGTTTACGATAAAAAACAATCCTATTCTATATAAATTAATATATGCTTATAATGATCCATCTTATTGATTGATTGAGAGGATCAATATCGGAATGGACAACCTTGACATTTGGTATAGCGTAATGTAAATATAGGAAAATTTCGGAAACCCTTAGTGGAAAATAATGAAGGATTATACTAATCACGAATTAGTGAATTAGGTAAATAAAATTGTAATAAAATTCTCAGATCTGAGTAATAGATTTACTAAATATAAATTAAGGAAGTTTTCCTTGTATAACGAAGGAGAGCATATCGATTTATTTTTTTGTAAAGTCGTTCCAAAAAAAGTGAAAAACTCGAAAATTTGTATAGCTATTTTCGAGTTTTATTTTGCTGAGAGTTTAAATAACTTACCACCATTTAATAAAAAAATTAAAAAACATAAGATAAGTGTTGATTTCTGTATCGATATTTTTGTATACGGATGGCGCCAAATAATCGTCGATGCATCTCGGATTAAGTTTCAAACAACGTAACATTAGATTATTATTTCTTATTTCTTATACTTCGATTAATTTATTCGGCGACCTTCTCGCTGTCGATGCTGAATTATCGATTCGAATCATTAAAATTTTATCCGCATATCTCACACATATTATGTACACTTTTTTGATTTATAACTCTAGTGATTAATAGACCTCAGGGTAATAAAAAATATAATATACTATAATTGCATTAAATATACAGCACACAAAAATAGATTAGCTTCTATGTATACTATTAACTATACACAATGACCACATACTATATCAAGTTTTACACTACTCGCGAGACATCTTAGACGTTGGAGGCATCTTAAGCAGCCACCCTATCTCCAGGCAGGACCTGGATCACTCGGGCAGCATGGAGATTTACTCTACACCGGACTATGGATGTGACCGGACAGACCAACAACAAATCTATGCTAACCCAGGGTTCACTCCATAGTGGACAACGAATGAACCCCCATGAGAAGGGAGTGGATATTAGTATCTCGTTCCCCCACGTCCCTAGGGGACATGCGAGTGATAGAAATGCTTTTACACTAAAATCAGACACAATATATAACCTACTGTCGTTTAAATTTACATTTTCCAACAATAAACAACATGCAGAAATCGTTGCGGTATCTTGATTTAAAATAGCGATAAAAATTCACTTTACAAAAAATTCCTAAACAAAACAAAGGAAAAATACAAAAATAATAAATTCAAAACAATAATAAATATAAACGGCGTTATGAATTTAAAATTACATAAGTCAAGCGGTCAGACGTCGCATCCGGCGAGATCGGCGCCGGCGCAGGAATTCCGAAGCTCCGACGATACTTAAGTATTTTTTTCTGATCGCGAATAACATCGCGATTATAAAAGTTAAGCTGTATTTGTTTAAAAATACGATAGTCTAATATAATACATAATTAATTTTTGATGAATATTTATGTTTTCATAGAAAAATAGAACCAAGATCGACGAAACTACAACTATTCGAACCCAATTTTTATTATTTTCTTTGATATAAGGATGGCGCCAAGAAAATCGTTAATGTATTTCAAATACTATAATCTTCGTTATTTTTTCGACGAGCCAAATGTCAAATATGTTTATTTTCTTCAAGCGACACATTAATTTCCGAAACAACATCGATAACAAGTAACTACAGGCGATGCAAATGTATTCAGAGCTATGCAGAAGTGTATATTATTTGTATACAAAATATTACTAACGCTGTTCTTGCGCTCTAGATCTGTATTTCGATAAAAATTGTAAATAAGCTAAGTTATTCATAGTAAAGTTTTCCTACTCGTACTACATTTTAACATTGTTGCATCTCATATAAGCAATGAACTATGAGATAACATACGTTTAATACAATTCTTGTTTTCTTATTCACTGCCCTATTTTAGTGTCACTGATTAAAAAAAAATTATAAACTGTCATAATTATTCATAATACAAATTTTAAATTAAACTATTTTCGTATTGTCTCATGATTTCCGAACCGTTTCACAATTTTCAAACTGGCCCACAATTTCCTAATAAAGTTATTCTATTATTTTTAAGTCTAAAACTCTAAGCTATACATATTCCAACTACTGTTGATATCAATGAATTTAACAATAACTCCTTTAATGGTAAGGTCGAGTTATAAGATGGTCAACGAGAACAGGCTGAACTTAGCGCCGCGTTGGCGCGGAATGTAGCGTTATTAATTATATTGCCAAATTGTACTTAGAATTAAACATTTTCGATAGAATTTTTATTTTATGGTTATTTTATATCACACACAATAATAAGACACATCTATATGAACAAATTTAAATGAAAGGTCTGTTTGTAATGTCAAAATAACAACTGTTTTCGATACATAAGTGAAATCAGGCGCGGTCCGAAGGGGGGGGGGGATCACATGGGACATGACCCCCCTCCCAAAACCATGCATGTCAAAGGAAAAGATCGACGCAACCGAAGTTGTGAGTAAAAAGCTTGTACAAATATTACCCGAAAGATTATTTTTAGTTTTGTGAATAATGTATTTTTCAATCATTTTATTATTAACACTATAACCACAGTGTCTTAAATTTAATTAACACAATGTTCAAAAGAAACAAAATTAGACCGAAATAAGACTAATGAATGACTAATATTTTGATAAATATTGTTTCATTCAAAGTTATAGTTAAAATAAATGAACCGTATTTTGAATCTTATTCATAGAATTGATTTGATATGAAAAGGTAATTTTCCTAGATATAATAAACTGTTTATTACAGTTAATATTAAAATTAACGAGAAAGGCAAGAGTAACGAGAAATATTGAACTTTTTATACAAATAACCAATTGTATAGTATGTAAAAAACACATAGAAAACCACAACCTCCTCAGAGTTTATAACAATTATAAACATACTAGAAAACAGATGCAAAAAAAGATCCGGGATGCCACTCTTAGAAGTATATGATTAAATACCAATGCCGAGGAAAAAATAAAGAATTTTGTTATTAGGTTAACGTACCACTAGATTGGAGCGGAAAGTGGCATATTTTTGTAAGAGGAAAAAATGAAATAAATAAACAAACTTCAAAATACCAATATACATTTAGGTTCGATGCAAAAAATGTTTTTTATTAATTTGAAAACGGCTCTAAGTTTAAAGGAGTAATCATTTTAAGGTTAGGTTAGATAAGGTAAGGGTTAATCTATTCATAAATAAATAAGTACATATTCCTGTCATTCTGAAAACTTTAAAAAAACAATTGAAATAAAAACTGCAGGAAAATAAATATATTTTCCTCAAGATTCTAAAGACGTCGCTAGAATAACAAATACAATAAACAATCACATACAACCGAGTAAAATTTTTGAAAATAAATTATAGCCACCATAACAAAGGAAAAAATAAATGAAAAACAAATTAGATACATGAAGATTTCATCCGTTGTAAGATCAATTTCGTACACTAGTTGATCGCACTTTGCAATTGTAACGCTCATATTGCAACCAATGCGATATGTTAGGCCAAATTAATACTGCGAAATTGATGCAATGGACAAAATAATCAAATTTAACACCAACAATACCACGTGTAAGAGTTTAACTAAAATAAAATGATTTTTCAGAATAGATCTAATGTAGGTTTAGAGATGTTGCTCATAAGAAAGAAAAGTTCACCTATAGTGGCAACTTAATCTATTGGCATAATTAGATATAAATATCAATACTGTGACCTTATAATATGCCGTAACTATTATTTTAAAAATATTACAGTATGTTAAACAAAATGTTTGTAATTTAAAAAAAGATTTTCCATTACCTAAATATTTCTTTCGGTAACTTTGATAGGCAATAGCACTTCTTCAAACTGTATAAATTTGTTACCATAGTGCTTCTAATTTATAATATAAATTGGGAATTAATGTGAAAGATAGCTCGCGCGATATTTTCGGTGGACGGCCGGATTGAACCTCGGTCCCGTTCTCATCCGGCGACCTTCCGAGGACGCGCCGATGTCGATGACACCGACATTAGGACGTTCGCTCACCGAAAGCTTTTTAGATGTTAATTAAAATTCGTTAGAAAAATATATCGATCAATCAAATATTTATATGAAAAAATATATATTTTTTAAATTATAAATTCAGCTTCACTTCATTTAAAAATTCGTAACGAAAAATTACCTTGCAAATGTTTATAAGATGATCAAATCAATTGTTTCCGATACTTCTGAGAAACTTCACAGTACCTACGCTCTTAGAAAATGCGATTATATTTCAAAGGTTAATCGTGATTTATGAAATCTGGCGGGTGAACTTACGACATATTGAAATTTATCAAGTGGAAAAGTATTTGTTCTCAATTAATACTACGCCGATAAATTTCTAACCTATGACAAAACTTGTCAATTTTCACACTAATTAATGAATTACTGATGGTTATGCGAACGCGACATTAAACAAACATCCGTCATAATTATACAACGATACTTTTATCAGGATCATTGCCTATAATGTCATTAGTTTTTATTAGTTAAATAAAATTATCCAAACCAAATAATCATTACAATTTTAAATAAGTCAAATATAAATAAGATGCAACTTAGCACGACCCAGGACCAACAATACCTATACGTATATAAAATCGGATGCATCACGTCGCGTAGTGTGTGTCACTACGTGTGGGTGTGTGCGTGCAATGCGCACGCGCTTACGCCGGCGTATTTACGCTCGCGCCCCTACCACCGGCGGCACTCATGCGCCGCGCGACCTACCGAACACACGCGCACCCCACCACTGCCTCTGACCCTGCGACACTGCGACAAACCAAACCGACCCATTAGCTCCTACTATGTGCAAGTGACTGAACGCCCCAGTGATTACAGTGAAGTGACATTACCGCTACCCTCGTGATATGTGCTGAAGAAGTGTACGAAAAAGTGTTTTTCAGTCGCAGCCTCAACCGTTAACAGTAAATGTAAGATATAATTTTTTTAACGATTAAGTGTAGGGTCGTTTATGTTAACATATAATAATAGTGATCCAGCTAGGCCTGACCCAGATCCCACGGGGTAAACGCCGACGCCGGCCCCACAATAACTCCAGAAACAATGCCGTACTATCGCGACATAAATATTAAATTTAAAATTTCGCAGCCGACCCAAAGCATGAGAGTCAATGACGGCCGCGTATAAAGAAACACCTGTGAGAAAAAGTAAACAAAAGCATTTCAATGAATTGTTACCGTGTGTCGTTAAATATACTGTGAACAAAAATTTATAATGGAAAATTTATTCGAATTATTTATTAAGAAAAAAAAAACATGATATTCGTATTAAAAATATACCGGTATATCATCTTTTGTAAGACTTGTTATGATCCAATTCGTAGTGGTGAAATCGACCCACGCGGTATTAGCACTGTCATAAAATAATGAACTTTAAATGAAAAATAAACTCTTCGTAATCGTTCTATTTTGTACCGTCCCATTCATACCCATTCAGAAACAAACCCGACATCTAAATATTTTCGTGACAATCTATGATTAAGTTGTGATTAGACGTTGGATCGTAAATAACTTCGGTCAACGGTGATTTAAGTAGTTTGAATAGCCTTACAAGCGGGGAATACCGACAAATAACTTCCGAGCGTACGTGCAGAATACACAATCGTGAGCCGATCGTGTGATAAATAAAAAAATACACTATCAACTAAACCGAAACATCCGCGTAACGGGAGTTCGAAACTCGGCAAGACGCGTGAGAAATACTAATTCGATCAATCGACAATAATTACGTGACTATTCAGACATGACTGTCATTCAAACATTCCATCCTTAACCTCCCAATAACCTTAATCATTTCTAAAAAGAAAAACAATTTTGCGAAATTATTTTAAAATAATAAAACTACTAAGTTTTACAATACTAATAACAAAAATAAACCTAAATTGGAACAAATCAATCACAACAGTACAGTTAATAAAAGATTTACTACAGTCGATAATAAGTAGTACGATCGTAAACAAACAAACATAAATAACGCAAGCTCATCGATAAACAAGCGAGATGAAAGTAGCGCGAATAACGAAAGTGTACCGAGTTGTATCTGAGGCGATGACATAACACCGTAAATAATCGACACACACACCAACTGGAAATAATACTGGAAATAATATCGAGATTAGTCAAGGTACGAGTGAAGGAAGTCGATGTATGTAAGTTTTATCGACAACGATTATCCGAAACGACTCCTAAATCGTGTGAGAACAACCATGCGGATGTTGAGAACGAATGTAAATTACATTGTTTCTATTTCCCCGACTCAAACGGTGATATTAATAAAGCATAAACAGATCCAATCGCGACGGTCAAACTAAATAACACCTTGTCGAGATTCACAAACCTGATTAGACTTAATAACGATGCTCGTACAAAAATGACTGCCACCATTAAAACCCGCGTAAACAATGACGAATCTAATCAGACGGACAGATTATTTTAATTAATTTGAGAATAACCACAACGAAAAATCTCGCAAGGGAAACAAAGGATTATTATTGCTATAGAAAAATTCAATGTTACGTATATTCACCTTCTATTGAAGCTATGAAGGCTACCATCAAATGCCATTAGCTGAGAAACCAGTTTAATAGCATACCGTTCCGAGCTAAAATAAGACTGGCATTAAGAAAACTATACACTTCTAGGTTGAAAGAATGTCGCATAACCAACTATGGCGGTGCGAATGCGATGACACAACAATCACCTGCACCGGATAACCTTTCAACCGTCTGACTGCCACGATATCCCTGTCTAGACGACCACAAACCATGAATCAGGATACAAACAAACACGTCATTTTGTTGAAACTAATTATAACTTTTCCAATACTATTTAAAATATGAATGACATCAATCTCTCGGGTCCTCGTTTAAGTTTGTTTGTTCAAAACGTTCGGACCACTTACGACCGACAATGGTGACCAGTCAAGCCTGCAATGTTTATACTCTCGTGCAAATTATTCAACATTTGAATCTATAATAGAGGCAGCGTATATACAAATCGACGATTACGTCACCTCTCGCGTACGTCGATAAAAAAAATCGAATCCGGCTTTATACGTCGTGATGAGCATTTTATCACGATATTAAACTAGGCGTACTGCGAAGTGTCATGAAAACAATGTGTACGAATTTTTTTATTATTTGTAGTGTAGCAAACAATGAGCGCGTTCACATCTGGTTCGCGCGTCGTTAACTACTCAAAGCCGACTGTCGCGAAACGTTTTACCTACTTAACCAAAAAATGTGTTGCCTTGAGAATAATTAGCCCAACTTACGATCAGATAGTAGCGGTCGGTGTAATTATTCGAAATTACAAAATTCGCGTTTTAAATATGCAGCTTTCCTTGCACGACGAGCGAAGGACTCGGGCGCAATCTAAGGTTGCCTATTATCCGCCACGCTCCGAAAAACACCAAAAGGTAGCGCCCACAACGGCGGAAAAATTTTGAAACCCATTGCACAAGCAACTCATATTAAACAATATAAAACTAATAGTCTTTATCTATCTAAAATCAACTAATTGCTATTTACTCCATAGCGCTTCCCTTCTCCGCCCGATCGAAACTATCTCGAAAACATTACCAGTACTTACGTACGCCGCGCATGCATAACTGTTCTTACCTGCAACGAGAAATAATAAGGTTAATTGATTATATAAGAAAGACAATTCTTTTAAATGGTTAAACGTACTGGAAAGTCGACATGGAGGCACGTCCGCTCGGTTCAATTTACAAAGCTCTGCATTTTAAATTATGTGAAAAATCAAGTAAATTTCTACATGTCGTAACAGCAATTACCGGCTGACGGCACGAGAGTAAACAACTTAGTATTACATAGAAGATTACACACAATATCTAATGTGTCCAAAGGGGAATTACGAAACAAAAGATCAAGAAAGTCGCAAACTAACAAAAGAAAAGAAAGCGCACACTCATTACAAAAGGTACCGCTTAGAAATAGAGCCATTTTCATAATAATAAATATAAATATAGAATCTTAATGTCATCTAAAAGTATTAGGAAGTCTAAATAAGGAAAATTTTTATGTAAATGTTTTTGCTCCACATCTCTTTATCTTGCAAGTAGTCAACATTTATATTTTTTACAATAGTTCTATACAAATTGCGTGCACGCATATTATTGCGGAAACTTTTAAGTCGAGATACATTTTAAAAGGTTAATAAACGAGTCATATGCTAATGTACAGACGTATATGTTGCTAAATAATAACAGCGTTCTGGCAAAACATTTGCTCTATTCATTACGGCCAAGATTATTTTTGTAAATAATAATATTCAATAACATTTTTACTCATTAGGCATGCAGCTGCGAAAGGCTTGCACAATAACGATATTAACCTTGGTAAGTTTCAAATATAGTGTAGGTATTATAAATCATAAATCCGCCAACAATAAAACGCATGACAGGAACACCGACAAACTTCGAAATACTTAGCTACTCGGCCCCGAGGCGGCGCGTGCGCACAGCCGTATTACCGTCAGTCACGACTCTATGAACCGGAGCAATTTTTTTTTTTCGTATAATGACCTTAGCACGGCGTTGTTTAAAAATGGATAAGTTGACATTTCGGAATAAAAAATACTGAATCAAAACAATGTACAAACTGGTAAACTGGAGTAGGTACAATATGTTTTTTATTCAAGAAAATTTCGAAATACCAGTACGCAACGACCAAATTGCCAAACTCAATAAAGCACTTACAATAATACATTGCCACAACGTATTCGTAGACGGTGAGATAAAGTAAATAAAACTTAATAATAAGTCGGTCTGCAAAGAATTCTCACATTAAAAACGCAAGGCTACGAGATAAATCAGTTAATTTCATAGTTATCTCTAGATCTCGAAGGATTATAGGAATTTAAGATGACAGAATGCACGGGTATGCTTCTGAGGGCGCAGCAAACTATTCCAAACGACCTGTCGAGAAGGCTTCACCTTGACCGAACACTATGACAATTATAGAATTAGCCGTGACATTATTTATTATTTGTCTTCGTCGATGAGTACACGAGAGTCACTTAATTTTTTCGATGATGATAAAACAAGCAGGAATGTTAACAGTAAACATTGAATCAAGTATTCATTTTTTGTGGACAAATGTCATTCAAATCCGATAGCATTATCGAAATCATGCAAATTAATACTCACAGTTAAAACTAATGGCAATAAACCATTCGCTATGCAAAATATTTTAAACTGTAATAGATATGGTAATTATTATCTGTGTTTGGACTATACAAGTCAATCATTAGCCTATAAGAAGTTAAATTGTACAGTAAGTAGGAACGGGCACGCGCTAGATAATGTGCATCATTAGTTTGCCAATGCTAAGCAAAGCCAGAGGCTAAGAAAATGACTTCGGGCAATTTCAATATAGCTACGAGAGATGCAAAAACAAATGTTCCAATAATGCTATAACATAATTGAATATAGAATACAATTTGAATATAAATACAATATAAAATTGAAACATTTAAAATTAAGGCGATAAGTAGAGCTTACGACAATTACGTTAAACCGTCGAAAACCAATTAAAGTGACGCAACGTGCCAATTTCTCGTAATGATTCAGTAAATACAGACAGATTTTGTATTAAATTTTCGGCAATAATGAAAGGATTATCGAGCAATATGTTTCTTTCATTCGGATACCTAATTTGTAACGCTTTCATAAGCTTTTAACCGATCACTATGATTATCATCTCGACACGTGCCGAAACCGTGCAGTAAGTGTATTCGGCTCAGTTGCATTTCAACATATAGCCTAACCTATCCGATTTCAATATACCCATTGGCAATAATTTATCGCTACATTTTTTATAGCACGATGTAATTTCAAATGGAAATATTAAGTCTCCAAACACTATTAAGAAGCCTTTATTAGTTTTTAACGATCTTAATACCTTATGTCTCACAAAGGTTATGACAAAAAATATCCTACCCATATTATATGGATATTTCGAAATGTCTAGTCCAATTAAGTCATAACGAGCGTGGCCGCGAGCAAGTACACTGATAAATACGCGGCAAAATTTCCATACAGCGTTTAAAATCAGTTTCTACGTGTAAAATCTAATATGTGGGTTACTTGGTTCCGCAAACTCAAGGAGATCGATATACAATTACATAGTAGCTCTTAGTTAAATGTTGAAGGCTAGATACAGGTAATTACGTAAATTGCCACTTGGAACGTCTATCGAATATCAGTTTTGATGTAGAATAACTTAGATCCTGTTATGGAAGCTATTATAAACAGACAATTTAAACGAAGGAAAATGATTACTGATAGATATTACTGATATAAGAGCTGAGGATAATAATAGATATTGTAATTCAAAATGCGATTGATCGAAAAGAAATTGTTATAAAACGGTGAAAATGCAATCAGCATAATCTAAAGGTCCGCCAACAAACAATGGCGATGGAAAGTTGCCTGGCTGACGATGTCGAGCACTGAATACAAATTATCGACAACGATACAAAGTTTCTCAACGCGTTGCAGCTAAAAAAATAAAGAAAGCTTGAACATCTTGATTGATGTTACACATACTGACATAAATCAGGGACGAAATACCATTAACTATAACATTTCTGATGAATTACTCTTTGGCGATTTTAGCTAAGTTCTTTGCGAAAAAGTCGTTAGGTATTAGTTGTAAAAGATATTTATGTATAGCTATTTTTATTAACACGTAAATACCTGAGAGTCATTTGAAAATTTTAGTCAATCATTTCACGTTTTTAGTGACCGCAAAAAATATTCAAGCACCTTGCGTGGCAAGGTCGCGCGTTTGTCTCCGATATCATCGGTCATGTTAAATAATTACGAATGCAATGCCTTTAATGAAGTCCAAACGCGATTTTTAAATTAAAACGCGAATCGATTTAAGGAAACATTCGCAGGGAACAATTGCGAGTTTTTCGAAGGTAAACTAGTCATACAAACGAAAGGATACATTCAAGATGATCCCCGCAAATGTCAAACTTTATAAAACATTTACACTGAACTTTACATCTTACAGGCGGTTATTGCAAAATACGAATTCCTCGACTAATTTAATGACGAAAACGTACTGTATAATTCAAATTGATACATAAACACATCATTATCGAATCGAGTGAAGGTCGTTATTTACATTAATATGACTCAGGTACATAAAAAGCCGGTACTGGTCGTCAATTTAATCACATGTTGATAAATTCTATAAGGATCCGGAATCTAATGAGAGGTTCGACTTTGAAACGAATTAATTCACCTGATGACTATCTGACCTGCAATGGAAAGTAACAATGACTTACAAATAAATAGTAAAGGTCACGGTAACCTACTGAGATTCAATATCAACGGCATTGAGTACAATCGAAAATAATTAAAATTATCGATGACAAAGCACGAGCACAAAGTGTTCCAGTCCATATTTTGATATAATTGACAAGCACGTTTCTCCCACTGAAAGCTAAATGAAATTAGGTGAGCACCTTTCACATGGCCCTAGGCACACCCAAAAGACCTCGTGACAAAACAACGGCTAAATGGTTCGACGGATAAATATGTATTAAATATACGTATCGCAAACGTGTTAAAGAATAAAAAAAACTACAAATCGGCCCTGGATCGTATTCATTTTGCACGAAATAAACATCAAATCGAACGTTTAAACTTGTTTGAAGTTGCAAAAACTGTTACATATCGATAAAAATACGTACAGCGATTGTACAGACGAAAATTATTTCAATATCATTACTATTCCGGTCAATCATTTCAAAACATTTCTATACCGTTACCGATTGTGACTAACAACCAAGCCGTACAACCTCAAACTAATTTAACGTTACATGCAGAAACAAAAGAATGGCCGGTTAAGTAATTCAGCCTTAAATTAAAACATGACAGTCGATTTTGTCGCAGGCCCCGCGGCCTTCCTGCCTAGTTGTGATTATTCGTTAATTTCCAAATTAAACGCTTGATTCTCAATGCCAGCTCGCTCGGAGGTGGTCACTTCGTACGAATTAATAAAAGGCGGGTGGTTGCGCGCGGCCCGCCAGTTCTTTAACCACTGTCCGAACGTTTTATATCAAGTTCCTTTCACTTCGCGCGCTCATGACCGACAAAAGAACATATCCCAATAATAAAGAAATCGCTATCTGAGATGAGTTCATTATCCGTGCAAGTGATCATTTTATAAGTGTCAAATGTGCAATAAAACTAAGAAGTGATGTTTTCTAAACTTTCAGATGGTGAGAGGGGCGACGTCAGTGCTTACGCTAGCGCTGGCATGGGCGTGCGTCGTTCGCGCCAGCGTCCTTGTGCCCACCTACGTGTTGCCGCCCGACTCGTTCGTGCGCGATCAACGCTCCCTCGGCCCACGACCCGACTCCGACCCCGCCGAATCCCAGCGGATGATTAAACGTTTAATAGGAGGTCATATGAAGATCAAATCCGACAAGGAATATGGAAAATCCAAAAATTCTATCAACTTGGACACTAAAAGTGAAAGTGGTAAATTTGCAGGAGTGATTGTGCCGGAACTGTCGGGCGGGACCGTAGGATGGAATCAAGGTATCTGGGACGACGGCATGCTCATGTCGAGCGCCGGCGAGGGAAAGGGAGACACGGGGAAAATGAAGGATGATGACGAAGACAAAAAGACATTATCGGATCAGGTGGCCGAAGGAAAATATGGATTGATACAGAATGAGATATTTTCTAAAGCTCCTAAGCGACCGGGAATTTTGAGCTACGAGCCTAACTCAGAGACTCGGTCAAAAGACAATCTACAAAGCCTCGGAGGTCTAAAGAAGGATGAAATTTGGCTTGCAGAAGATCATTTGCTAGTTTTAAAAGGAGGTTCATTCCCAGAACGTACAAAAGAAACTGAAAATAGACCTTGGCCACCGATCGATAATTACGAGGCGCCTAGAAGGCAAGTAAAACTACCACAGAAACCTAAAGTACCACCGCCCTTTCCAGTACGACTCTCCGACGACGGACCGCTTATCCTCCTTACACCAAACGGCAGTATCCCTGCGCCCATTTTCCCACCCTTCCCTGCAGGAGAAGGCGAAGGCCCTCTACCTCCTCCGCCATTCATATTCCCAGAAGGAGAGATCTACGCCCCGGGTGATAATCAGAGAAACTCTACTGCCGGGGAAGCGCCGTTGCCAGGTCCTCCGTTCCCATTCCTACCCGGGAATGCGAGCGAAGGAGCATACCCTTACTTCGCATCCATAAACGGCTCTTTTCCAGAAGGCTTTCCTCCGGGCGCAGCATTTCTACCACCACCCAGCAACCAAACAGATCTGTACGACGAAGACGACCCTTCGATCTATTATCCGCCGCCATACAATTTTTCTTATCACACTGACTACAAGAGTAGTGTGCCAGCTGGACCATTAGTGCCAGGAATAATATTGCCACCGCCGCCAGATTTCTTTGCCCCTCTTGAAGAGAAAACAACTACAGATGCCGTTAAGCCTACAAGACCGGTTTCAACAACAAATACTAGAACTAAATCAACAACAAAACGACCTTTATCGACACCTGTAAGCCACAGGGGCAAATATAAAACGCGACCAACGTCAACTGAGGCGACAACAATAACAGAAGAACCGACGACAACTTCAACTCCAGAAATAGAAATCGTAACTACCCCGAAACATAGAAAACCTCAGCGTATACCGTCCAGAAACCCTGTTAGAGTACATAATCTTCCTGACGAAATTATAACAAAACCGAAAACTGAAAAACCAGTTTACAAAACACGAACAAAACTTACATCGAAACCTCCTTCTGTGTCAGTATTTTACGATTATCCAGAAACAATTTATGAAGCTAAAACACCTACAACAACTGAAAAACCTTATATTATCTACAAGGTACCGCAGAAAACATCGAATGAGATCGTTAAAGACGTAACATCAACACAGGTACCATTAAGGGCTTATTACACACAAAACGATGAACCTACTACTAAACTGCAACCTGTGTATAACCGCAGACCAAATGAAGATGCAATCGCATCGTTTTATTTCTTCGACGAGCAACCGAAAAGCTCTCCCACACCTGAAACCTATTTCGATGGCAGAAACTACTACAAAACTGTACCGAGTCAACCATCGCATATACAAAATCAAAATTCGAATCCTCAAGGTGGATTCTCTCCATCAGTCGACGTTGCTTATGGATCGATTGATCAAGCCGATGCTCTTTTCTTATGGCCTCAGAAACAAGGTCCTCGAACGCTCACTCAAGAATATTTCAGTGTACAAAAACCTAGACCGCAGGTGTACGTACAACAAGTAAAGCAGCGACCAGATCCATTCTATCAACAAATTGCAGACATTCAGCAAACTCTTGAATTTTACACAACGAAAAGACCAAAAAGTCATTCACACAGGCCCCACACAAATAAACAAAAACCTGTAACATCGCGGCCAGTATATCAATTTAGTTACGACTCAAAGCCTCGAGCAGAAAAATTAAGCTTCAGAGCTCCAAAACTTGATCCCGAACCCTTCAGGCCAATGGTCAGTTACAGTAAACCATTTAATTTAGAAAATGAATTCAATGCCATTTCTCCGACTGTTTCGTCTGGATACCCACAGCAATACTTAGTTGAAAATGTACAAGTAACGACAGAAAGCCCAACATCATCGAGATATTACCCTAAAACCAAAGCGAGAGATGAGGATTACGAAGACGCTATTTACAACAAAGACGTTTCTCCGAAAACCAACATAAATCATATTCCCGTCCAAACTGGTAAACCGATATCTCACATCAACAAGCATCCGAGTACCACGCCGAATCCAATCAGCAATGGGTACTACACAAAACAAGATGAAAAATATTTTGACGATATCACGAAAAATTCTTTCGATGTCTTTGGTCAGAAACTAGAAGACGGAACTCACGATGTTCACGGTTTAGCCGTTACTGCTCCAATAGGAACCGTGAAGACACCGATAGACAACAATCTAAATCTTCAATACGCTTACGAAATCGTCGATCAGCAGAATCCGAACGCACCGTCGTTGCACCAAGATACTCTTGTGAACGATAGACTACCACGACCTAATATCAATCCGTACAGTGAACCAGTCCACCAGGGATCGCCTAACGCCGAACTGGTCCAGCCGCCGAAGCCACCGTCACTGCTAGACGACACACTAGTGAACGACAGATACCCACGACCGGAGATAAACCCCGACAGCGAGTTCATACCGATACCGAACCCCAACTACAGGAAAGCGCAGCAGTACAGAGTGCAGACTCAAGTACAACGGCCTCAGTATACTGGCGAGCAGTATGACTTGAATAGGCCGTCGCTGGCCGGAGACACCGCTGTGAATTACAGAAGGCCATTACCGGCTGTAAACCCGAACGCTGAATGGATAGGGCCGGTGAACACGGCCGGCGAGGGGAGACCGGGGTCATACGTGTCATATAGATTACCCGGCGAGGGTGCACACGTATACTTCCTGACACCGCAGGCGGCGCAAGCTGCCAGGGAAAGGTACAGATCGCCCGGCTACGGACGGTGAAACCAAAGCTCTAGTCTGAACAGAAATAGCCGTCGTGAACGACGTTACGTGTAAATACAAAGCAAATGTGATGTTTAAGTGTCCTAAGTAGTATTAGAATAAAAAGACTAGCGGGAACGCCCGCGTTGCCATAATATTTAACGCATTAGCGGAATGCATCGAGCCGCGTCTGTTGTTGTGAAACAAATGAACGCTGATATATAATAAGTTTATTGAAAACTATTTATTAAATTATTATTAAGTGACTGTGGTGCAAGCTTAGTGTTAGGTAATTTATTAATGTATGTCAGTATTGTCGTACTCATGAGATGTGATACTGTAGCGTGTGGGCATGTTGTGGGCGTTGTTGAAAAGAAATTTTGTTATTATAAAATTATTGTGTAAATTGAATAATAACAAGCAATTGTGATTTTGTACGTATTTTTAAACAAAGAAACTAAATTAAGAATAAAAATGTTTAATAATTAAACATCTTGTTTACTTTGAAACCTTCTTAGTCGTAAGAATTATCAAAATTGAATATTTATTACTTTGATTTCAATGAAACCTATACATTTTCAAAATTAATTAAAGAAAGAATCTATGGATAAATCATAGAAAGCAATAATAAATTAGATAAATAAAAGAAAAATATAGTAAAACTTAAACTAAGAATGCATACTGTTTTTTCCTGGCTAAATAAACAAAGCGTCTAAAGAAACACCATAAAAGTAAAAATAAATTAAAATTCAGATGAACTGGAGAAATTGGCCGAAAAGTCTAATGAAAATTACGATTCTTAACGCTTAAAGTATATTAGTAAAATTAATATTCTGTCTAAATGCATCACATAATTCATTCCTACTGCTATAACATAATTACGAAATTCTTTCCCTAAAGGGTGACGTAAAATTAAATATGTTTGGATGCAACATTTATGAGAAAAAAGCCACAAATCCTAATACTTAAATATAATTTGCATATAGAATATGAAACCAAAACTATCAATTATTAATCATATTCAATATGTAGGTGTACATTTTTTGTAATAATTTGTAATGACACTTCAATGATTAAATCACAATAAATTAAGAATAATCCTAGCACTTCCTGATTTAATAAATACCAGCTTTCAAATGGCATTCCTTTTTAATGTCATTTATTTTTTGTTTATATTAATGCCATATAATGTATAATTGATATTAAATTTTTCTTTTTTTTTTTTTTAATTTTCATTTAGTTAGTTGTTTAATTATTATTATTCACTATTTACCATAAGCCTATTTTTCATTTATAAATGGAGAACTTATCCGTTTAATAAATCACAGTTTTAAAAATTCTGGGAGAGCTATGAAACGAATTGATATGTTTTGGAAGCGAGTAAATGCGACCGCAGCATATATGTAGATGAAGATGTGTGTGTGAGTGTACGAGTGGGGAGAGCGGGGTCACACTGACCTGTGTCCGGCTCCTGCGTCTGCGGCACGTCCTGCAGCGGGTGCGCGTAGAGGCGCAGGTAGACGGAGATGTGTGTGTGAGTGTGCGAGTGGGGCGAGTGGGGTCGCACTGACCTGTGTCCGGCTCCTGCGTCTGCGGCACGTCCTGCAGCGGGTGCGCGTAGAGGCGCAGGTAGACGGAGAT
>DVVJ01000232.1:0-17452 GCA_018234505.1 Junonia neildi neildi
AAATGACAGATTCGAAATTCAAATGTAATATTTTTTTATAATTAAGTGTAACAGTATTTATGGCCAGACTAAGTATATGTATATCCAATGATTTCCATAGTGTGTAGTTACAAGCAGGTGAAACCCAAAAAAAAATATATTTTTTTATTTAGCCCAAGGGATAGTAGGTAAAAGTAAAAGGCATCTCACTCATATGTCACACAATTTTCTTTGACGATGGGGTTTATAACTGTTAAACCATAACGGTGGGGCGTTCTCGGAAGAGCAAGTGTCAAGAAATGGCGCACAGTCTAGTCGACACCCTTCCCCCACTCTAGTGATGAGTCGGGGCCGCATAGTCTAGCCCACTTATAATTACGACTATTTACTTAAGCTCGGCTCAGTTATTCTGAGACGCGCCTTATGTGACATATTTACGCGACAAAAGCTCGGTGTCTAAATATTGTGTGTGATAAGTTAACAACTGTTGAGTGTACGAATTTTTTGGAACGCCTTGTACGAATTAGGTGAGAATATTTTAGAAATTTTTACTTTTTATTTTTTTTCTAAAATTAGGTTAAAATCTTAATTTTTAGGATTTTATATTTTATATTTTTAGCCCTTTATATTTATTTTATTTTATTGAAATAAGTTTCTTCATATAAAAATTATGTATTTATTTTATATTCCATGTATTTTTACATTTTTTATATATTCCAGATTCAGAATATAAAAAAAATAATTTTAATAGTTTTATAATAGTAAGAACAAGATTTTTATTTTGTATTAAATATTGCATATTTAAGTTTTTAAGGATTAAAAGAACAATGTAACAAGCGCTACTAATATTGTAGAGTCCTTGCATTCTTCTAAAGTAAAAAGATTTTAAATATTAGTTATTTACATATATATTAAAAGTAAGGGCTATGTTTAGAAGGTTTTAAAAATAGTCTTGTTACTATCTATGATATTCCATCATAAAATTAACCACCAATAACGTAACAGCTGTTTTTTTAATTTTTGAAGTATAATAATGCTAATCTGACCTTACTAATATTATTCAGGCAAAAGTTTGTAAGTTTGGATATTTGTCGCTCTTTCACGGCTAAAGCTTTGGATTAGTGTATAGATAAAATTTTGTCTCAAAAAATTCAAAATTCTACAATTATCTCAGGCGCGGACAATATCAATTCGCGGGTAACGACTAGTAAAATAATCATTTTACTGCTAGAAATGTTTCCCGTCAAAAATGTTTGTGAATTTTATTTGAGGTAGATCAGGATTAAAGCTTTTTAAGATCTTGCGTTTTTAGTAAGATAGTGTATTGTATCAAATTAATTCGAATCCAACTTGGAATCGAACGCATATGATTAAATTAAACTGACTGTACTCTACATAATTCATATATTAAATAACACAATTATGTATATATTAACTTAAGTAAACAGCAAGCGTAACATAATATACAATATGTTATTCAGCTGACGTTAATGAATGTGAAATTGATAAGTGGGAAATTACTGCGATAGGCTTTTATCTAATTTATTGGATAGATAAAAAGAAAACCGTCTCATTTCGATTAGGTAGAACTCGAATACCCGAATAGATAGAATTGGTTTGGGGCAAGGTGGTTTGGGGCAGAGGTCGAAGGGTAGGAAGGGCTGGTGTGGGTGCGGCGGGTGTCGGGGGGCGGCGGGGGGGTCGCGGGGCGGGGCCGAGCCCGGCCGGCCCGCAGCGACGCCGCCGCGTCTGGAGCGGCCTCTCATTCCAGCCGCGAGCCCGGCGCCGCGAGCACGTAATGCGCGTCACCGTCCTCTCGTCCGCACAAGCACGCGCGCGCCTCCGCTCCCGAGCGCCAACACGCGCCAGTGATGTTACCCGCCCGCTCTGTTGTTATGTGCCAACGGTTCGATCGTGAACGAGTGCGGTTCCATTTGTTCCCGAAGCGTTGACTGTACGCGCTTCTCGCTCGCGGAGATATCGAGGATTGCGGATTTTGTGTAACTATCGACGTTGGATGCGTTAAAATTTCGGGTGAGTGAGAGAGCCGAGTGGTCGTGCGCCTGCGGCTGGTTTGACCGCATTATTTTCGAAATACGTACGCCATGATCCGGTTGACCGTGCTAGAGCGATCAAAACACTATAAAAACAAAATGCGTATTCGATACTATCTAATCAATTAGATGCTGTAAACATTTACGTTTGCCTGTTTAAATGGAACATTGACCTGATATTATGGTCTAATATTGAAACATAGAAATATGACTCAAAAAGGTCTATGTTGATTAAAAATAAATAAAAGCGATAAATAAATCATAGATCAATTTTAGCCGATCACAAAAATGCGTCGCGTTGAAGTCTTTTGCTTAAGGCTTTTAGACAGCATTTTTACGTCTCTACATTTCGGCAATATTTAGTAGAAATTCTGAATTAGCTATATTTTTTCATACTAAATAAACCAGCACAAAATGATAAAATGTACATTATACATTACTATCAAATAGGTACATATTTACCAAATGTTAATTACATAAATATGGATTTTAAATGAGTAACAACAACATTAAAATGTTTATGGTGAAAGCACAATACAACGATTTTTTAAAAGATTTTTCAATATTATGTAAACACGATACAAGAACAATTTGGATCAAGTTTACTTAGTTTCTTGTATTAGTAAATAAAATGTATGATTTGCCAGTTATTGTCATAAATATAAATGGACGAATCATATATCACATACTCCTTTAATACTCATCTGCTTACGAGCGAGGAGATAGGAATATATTAAAACGAGAAACTCTCTTTTATATGACATGTTTGCTATCTATTAAACTCTTATTAACTTATATTGATTTTACTGACTGAGATGATTGTATGTCGTTACCTCGGGGCCTTTAAATTTTTCGACATAAAATGTAGACATATAGTCTCAGTCAAATTGCTGTGGTAGAGCAACAAATAACTGAGTATTATATTAGGTCATAACATCTGAAGTCACATATTTTCGCCTTTATAATATAAGTAAGATTAAAGATGTCCTGTAATAACAAAAAATAAAAGCCTCGTCGACAAAAACATATTTTAAATTGCACTAAATGTAACGCCATTAGAAATATAATCAAAATTTTCTTCAAATGGATCTTACTGTGTAAAATAAATCTAAAATTATTTTAGGTCAAACATAACCATCCTTCAATAAATTTAATATAATGGCTATGACTGTGGCATTAAATATAAAATACATTAATTTTATGTCCAAAGAATTAGTAAACAGATAATATTTCAGACGTATGTACAAACAAGCGCCTTGTTAGTAAATAAACAAATTATGCACAAGGCGTAGGTAGCAAAGGTTACGCTACGTTAAATGTCTATTTATTTATCATCTTTTTTCGAGATCGCATCTTATTATATTTTGCTGGATGAAGATTACTTGAATTAATTAATATTATACAAATATTATTTGTAATTATAAAATATTAATTGATGCAATTTGTGTATATAGGTATGTGCATATAATGTGGTTAAAGAGCAGGTACATTTTGTATCGTCTTTATTCCGTTGAAAGAATTTAAGTTGTTATACAAGTCATTTAGTATTATATCGTAATATTAAAAAGTATTTTGTAGACATGTCTAAAATAAAAGTTGACTCTACTTTATTTTAAATTTTATTCATAAAAAATAAAAATAACGCACAAAAAGAAGTAAATTTTTACGATCAAAATCTATTTAAAACGTTATTAAACACGAAATTCTTAATCTGTTCAAGAAGTACCTATAATATATTTTACAACGTCTTACAATTTACATAAAACCAGTAAACAGACGTTCGGCAAGAATGCGCAGTGATTTATGAAGTCTCGTAATAATAAAGGGAGCCATTTGCGCAACACCGCAGGAAACCACCGTGATTTTATTATTTATTGAACTACTTTAAATGAAGCTGTCCTTTTGTACTACACTAACTTTTTAGGTACCTTTCATTTCAATGTGAGGATCATTAACAATACGAAATTAAATTAAATAATTTTGTCAAAATTACTACCTATTCAATATGTCGCATAAGTAAATGTTACAATTTCATTTGTTCCATCTGTCTAATAAGGAATTCTTATGTCATAGTGTCGTTAAATTGCCTTATATGGTCCGCTCTACTAATACCCGCAAGGAAAAAATACTAATGTATGATGTAACGCATTCGATTGTCATCGCTTTATTTTTATCAAGTACTGCAACAATTCTTGGCAAACAGTTAATCGATATTTAAATTTATAAGTTTCATTGTAAATGTATACCTCAGTAGGTGCTACATACACATACATATAGACATACTCTTAAAACTCTATAGGACTGATCTTGTATTTATTTCGTTTCGGAAACAACTGGACATATTTAGACAAAATTTTGTATTTGGATAATGTGTTTGGGTTTGCATTTAAATTGTATCTGGTATCTTGAAACTCAAAGACATGGCGTCACAATACGCCGACCGAAGCTAGGTCGCCCAGGTACATATTATGATATAAATTATTGTATAATCATTTGTAATGCGTCATTTCATAAATTACCAAAGGAAACACTGTAATATTATTATTTTTTTAATAAATGAAATTATAATAAGCGGATATTTTAACAAAGTGACGACGCTTTTATTAGAAATAGTGAGAAATGAGATAATTCGACTACCGGTCATATATACAATGTTGACCTTTATAATAATTTCTGATAATTGACATAGTGCAGTCTGTAAAAATTGTAGTCACTTACATATCTTAATATAATTCTATTTTTTTAAATTTAACTTTTTTAATTTAATTTTTTTAATTGTGTATTTTTCGTCTTTGCAGGTGGGTCGAGGAGAATTATGCGTGGGGCGTGCGCGTGCGCGGTGGTGTGCGCGTTGGTGGCGCTGTGCGCGGCCGCGGGGTTGGACGAGGCGACGCGCGCCGCCGCCGAGAAGCAGCTGCTGGCGCTGCTGGGCTTGCCGCGCCGGCCGCCGCCGCGCAACCGGCCGCCGCCACCCATTCCCCGCGCCATGCGGGTGCTGTACGACGAGCGGGGCGCTTTCCCCGCCGCAGCGGCCAACACGGCGCGGTCCTTCTACCACACGCCGACCGATCTTGACGATCGCTTCCCAGGTGAACATCGCTTCCGCCTATTCTTCAATATAAGCGGTGTGCCATCCGACGAAGTAGCGCGAGGCGCGGACCTCACGTTCCAGAGGGCCGTCGGAACGACGGGTAGACAGAGACTGTTACTATACGACGTCGTCCAGCCCGGCCGGCGAGGGAAGAGTGAGCCTATCTTAAGACTTTTAGACTCTATACTTCTACGTCCCGCCGAAGGCATCGTGACTGCTGATGCATTAGGAGCCGTCAGAAGATGGCTCAAAGAACCGAAACACAATCATGGACTTTTAGTGCGTGTTATAGAGGAGAATTCGGAGAGTTCGAATGCGAAATTCCCACATGTAAGAGTACGAAGACGTGCGACGGAAGATGAGGAGGACTGGCGAGCAGTTCAACCTTTACTTATGCTTTATACAGAAGATGAAAGAGCGAGGACTGCCAGAGAACGCGGTGAAACACGTTTAACGCGAAACAAACGCGCTGCGCAGCGAAAAGGTCACCGTGCCCACCACAGGCGCAAAGAGGCACGTGAGATTTGCCAGCGCCGGCCACTCTTCGTTGACTTCGCCGACGTCGGCTGGAGCGATTGGATCGTGGCCCCACATGGCTACGACGCATATTATTGCCAGGGCGATTGTCCCTTCCCTCTTTCGGATCATTTGAACGGTACGAACCATGCAATAGTGCAGACTCTCGTAAATTCAGTGAATCCCGCAGCGGTACCGAAAGCGTGCTGCGTTCCTACGCAACTATCTTCGATATCAATGTTATATATGGACGAAGTGAACAATGTGGTGCTTAAAAATTACCAGGACATGATGGTAGTAGGTTGTGGTTGCCGATGACGAAGGCGTGATGGCCTCGTGCAGACTCAGTGATAAATCGTGGACCCAGTGTACATATAGTAGTGGCCTCGACAATTGTACATAATATATTTGTATATATACTCGTGTAATTATTATTTTATTGAAAGGATACTGATCTAATAAAAGAATTAAATATAAAAAATGACTATTATTTTATCGTCCATTCAATCAATAACAATGATATGATACAAAAGTAAACAAAAAACAAACAACACAAAGTTTCCAATCAATCTTAAAACACTTAAAACTTTCGAGCGACATATTATTCCACAATTTGTAATAGTATAGAACAGGTAAATTACATTTTACACGTAGAAATAAGAATATATAGGAAATGTATTTCAGACATAAACTTAAAAATATGCATAAGCACAATATAATGTAACTTAAAATCATAAAATTTACCTATAATTTTTTTGAGAAAAAATTATGTTTAAATAATAAAAAAATAAGTAAAATATTAGAAGCATAACTAGATGTTACATATTGACTCAAAATAATATTTTGAAATTCTACCAATATAAAAGCACGAAAGATCAAATTGGACAAATTCCAAAATCCTTTTTTTTAAACAAGAAAAACTTAAAATAATTCAAAAGATATTCCCATAAAATTTCCTTATCTTTAAACTTTTTCTTATCTTGGGCTTCACTTTGGTAGAGTTCGGTTTAGACATTCTACTACATCTCTTAAAAATGTTAAAATACACAATTAATAAAATTTTATTAGTAGAAGTTAATCAATCATTTTTAAGTTTAGTAATATACATAGGTATAGTAAATGATTAGCATTTATGTCTTGTATCTTCAATAACAAAAAAAAAACTTGTATAATGTGATTTTTACTCACATTTTGTAGGAATGCTAACATAAATTAGCAAGTCACGTACATTATATAAAATTAATTAGTTCAGTAGTTTCTACGTGAAAAGTAATATAATATCCATTCATCCGATCCTCACGAAGTTTTGTGTTTATATAATAACAGGAGTAGGATACAACACTTCTATTGTTTTAATAGTTAGTCAAAATATTCGTTATTCCTTATGTTATTAATGGCTCTTTCAGTAAAGACCGTGGTTCGAAATCTTGAATACCTACTTAATACTAACAAAATCATTTTCAACTAAACTAATTAAAGATCAATCTATAAGCCCGTTAAAGAAATTTTGGTAATATGAGTTTTATTGATCTTAAAAGTAATTCAATCAAAGCTTTTTTTTTAAATTAGTTAACTATTAAAATAAGTAACTATTAAAATAACTAAGTTTTAATTTTTAATTAATTGATAGAGTACAAAAATATAATCTTACGCTGAAATAAATAACACAAATTTCCTTAAAATTGATATATTTTTTAAAACACATATTTGTGTTTATATTTTCGTAAGCCCAGTTAAATTATTATTTGCTTATATGTAGGAACATTAAAACATATTCAGAAGCTCTACCTACTTTAATATTGTATGCAATTGTACAAAAAAAGCTGATGCACAAATGCTGTCAGAATTAAAAATACGACTAATTTAAATGAAATATTTAGATAAAGAATTTATTTTTTAATCCGTATCTTAAAAAAATAGAACCTGTAATATATTTTACCTTTTAATCATAATCACTTTGCTATTTCTCTGTCTGACTGTGTTAAGTAGGTAAAAGTATGAACCAGAAAATGGTAATTTCCTACCGAATTTGCCTACATGAAATTCTACTAATATAAACTACGACTATATACTAGTATACCTACTTACTTTTTACTGTTTTTTAAATATAAAACATAGGTTACTTAAAAAGTAGGTAATGAAGATACAAATTTTGTCTAAAAGTTTTTCGAAAATTCCAATTTTTAATCTCACGTTTGAATTAAGATCGTTTCATAAGTACGATTATTATATTATAGATTATAGATAAATACTACCGATATTGAATTATTATTCATTTGAAGAAGTCATAATGAAAAACGCAGGTATAAACAGACCGACGTGATTACACAATTTCGGTCGTAAGAATTTCGGTTAAGATGTCATTAAATATAATAAAATTGTGGTAGGTATTCAGTTTAAATAGAGGCTATGAGTTTTTTGTAATATTGTAGATATAAATTAATTAATAAGGCAAGAAAAGAATATATTGCAAACTAAAAGTATTATGTATATTCACTATGTTTTAAAGTGATAAAACCAATTCTACTCATGATAGACATTTTACATTTCATGATATTATTTTGTACATTTTACGTGCAAACTTTCTAGTGCACTTAGTACTTGTGAAAATAACTAAACATATAATAAAACTTGGACGTACATACTTCTTTAAGTAGTTGTAGATGTTTTGTTGTACATATAGTGAATTAATTTGTTGCAAAGAACAAGTTTAAATAAGAGCAAAAGCAAAAGCCTAATCTAGCTAACAAGGCGACAACGAAGTGACTAACAAATTAAAATTAGATAACTTTACTAAAAATTTCACACAAACACTTATAAAGTCGTCGACAAAGAATGCTGAAGATAATACTTAAAGTGAATTCCATTTAGAGTGTGGCAGGTCTCCAAATTTCAAATATTTCGTCACAAGGCGACGATATATCATGTTTTTGCTCAGACGCAGGAATGCCCGCCGGTATAATTTGGCCGGCCACCCGGCAACTCCGCGTCTGCCGCGCCCGCCGCCCTACGTCTATATTATCAGTAGATAAATTTAAGCTTTGTCTTTGCCTCGTATTTCGTCCTCTCAAGGTATTGCTTTTGTTTTTTTTTCTGCCATGGACGCCAACAAAAAACTGAGTGGAGGCGAACGAAGTGGGTATAATTTATTTTATAGTCGGCTCGCTCGTAACTCGACAGTGGACGGCTGGACGCCGATTTATCCCCATCTCAACGTAATTAACGTAAATGGATTGGCCAATGTCGGTACCTCTGAGTGCTTGACCGCCTGTTTCTTCTTCGGAAATTGTTCTCTTTGTACTTTTATGTTGACTATACCAAATTTACTCGACAGAAATACGTAGTAATCCAATGTAATCTAATTAAATCTTCTTATTCGTGTGTCTAAATTGGAATACAAATAGGATAAAAGAAGAACGAGAATCGTTTGCGATTAAGGACTCGATCCTCAAGGAGCGCCGCGACTTATCCCTGAGGGAATTATAATTGTTTTGCATTCTTGCACGGATATAAAAACAAAAGGACGAGGTAGGGCCCCCCGCGCTGTTGGTCTTACAGACCAGACCAAAGTCTGACGACTCGCATTCCCTCGAGACAAAAAGTTACGAATGAATCGGAGTTGGTAAGCTTCAGTCGAGGCTTTCGTTGAGCACCGGCCACAACCTGATATTTTATAAGTTAGCTTTAGCTGTCACAACAATGTTGCGCAAATTAAAAAATATACATAAAACCAAAAAATTGTGCCGCGATTTATTTACGAAGGATATAAAATTAACGATTTCTTTTTCAACCTTAGAATCACCAACGCCATTATCGATTTTATTTATGTTTATTAAATAAAACTTCTACCATTTATTGGCTGCCAAATTATTTTCTTAAAAAATAAAATAAAAATTATCAAATCGAATAATAGTTGGTTACATTACTGTTACCAATATGATAATTTGTAGGTGAAAGGTGTTGATTTGATGAAGTCTATTAAAATCTCGAAGAAGATGTCGATATCTGATAATGTTGATTGGTTGATAAGGCAGTGTGTAATGCATAATTAGATGTCACTCGCGTATTATGTGTAGCGTGAGGCAGGCAGTGCGGCCAACGAACTCGAAGCTCCTCTCAAAATATTCGAAGTATGCACAAGTTAAACCGGTTTATCTCTGTATTACTTTTACCTAAATATCGATTTGTAAACTGAGTTTTTGTTTACACATGCATGTAATTTACACATTTATACTAGTATTTGTCAGACACGATTTGCGAATTTCCTTATACATTATACTTCTATGCCGCAGACAAGTTCGCGACTTTGTAAGGAAAGTTGTGGACCTATAAATAGTTTAGCTATCTAGCCGTTTCTTGTGTTCAGCAATATTTAATTTTTTATACCCTTTATATATCCAAATTAACCCGCTTACATAATTATTTTGACATTTTAAAAACATGATTTTTGTTTCATTTGTCTTCTCGATACTTTTTTAAAGACCGTTTTAAACGATACTTATGGAAGGTCATCCACGTCCCATGTGATTGAATAAAACTGAGGCTAATATATGATAAGAAAAAAAATTGTTGTTTGAAATCTCTATGACATGCCTACATAGATATCATATATTCAACTCAATTACCGCTAATCCCAAGATATACAAGCTTGTCATTAAACTTTTAACGGTTTCTTTTTAATTTTTTTATGAAAATTAATTTGTTGTTTAATAAATTTGTATTTATAATATTAGATATGCATATATTTCATGTACTTTCGAAGTAGCTGAGTATAACAGTGAAAAGCGTATAAGTTATAGATATACCTGTATAGCGATCAACAGCAAGTGATAATATAAACATATAAACTTTGGTAAAATTGTTCGGCAGTCGCGTGCCACGCAGCCACGTGCTTGTCGTACACACCTCAATAACAATCTACTTTCACCGTAAGGGCGTCGTCACATAAGGTAATTCGTTAGGCCTATCAGCGGAAAATTCCTACAAACTTTGCCATTCGAATCGCCAAACTATAAAGTTAATTGTTCACTGTCTCAATCATAGTTCTGGTTTGAAGATTTACTTTATTCTTTCGTATCATGAATTAATTATAATATAAGATTAGGTAGGTTTGTTCGTATGTATTAATAATGTGTGAAAGTTTGTCTTTTCTTTTCTGTTTCAAAATTATATTAATTTTTATATTTATATTTGGATTAAAAATATACCATAAATCAAAACATATGTAATATATGTATATTAATCAATTGTAGATATATATGTAATATGAATCAATTGTAGAGTTCAGTTTGATACAGCTTTCTTTTAAACTGCCTACTTAATCTAAAGTTTTATTAAAACAATCCCTTCTTCTCGTTAATGACAAAGAAAGAATTAGACGCGGATTGTTGGTGGCACGCAATGCAGCTCGTCAGTCACGTGTATTGGTCGTATAACGGTGGTGACATATTTAACCGGCTCCCTCGCTCGGGCGCGCCGACAGATCTGCACTATTTAATGAACTAACTCATCGATTTATATAGTAATTTTTGTCTTTTCTAACCATTTAGTGCGTTAACGAAGATATACTTAGAGAGATAGATCTCAATTTATAAATTCCAATTGTTAATTCTAAAGTCAAGTTTTCTATCAAATTATATTTAAGTTGAAAAAAAAATTACTAACATCCAGAAAAGATAAATACAATGACAATATTATTTTTGAAAACTTTTACAAAATATACGAGCTAAGCACCAAATATACGACCGTCACTTTTTCTCATTAAGTTTTTATAACAAATCTCAGTTTTCGTTGAAGTTGAAAGCTTTGTACTATTATTTACAAGAAGTAAATTAATACGTGTGTGATAAAAGACAAAATATATTTTAATTAATGTTACTTTTCACTTTACTCGTCTTATTTTTTAGCTTTTTTTATCAACAATTATTGGTTACGGCACACCAAGCTCTACCAACACGTGAAAAACAAAACAATTTTTCAGCAAGGCATATTTATCTTAAATGCTGCGTACCCCACCCAACTATCGCCTACATTTTCTACAGTACATTAGACAGATATAAACAGTAATTTATTTCTGGCAACGAACCCGCGTCCTTGGCGTCGACCTTATTATTGCGCAACACCGGTTTCGAAATGCGCACACGCACGTCTATGTAGGCCCGTATTACTTAAATGACAGGCGATGATATGTCTATGCAAAGGTTTTTTATCAAACGCATTAATAAGGATGTCATACAGTTAGATTACATACCATGTGTAATTATGATTTCAAGGAATCTCGCTTGAAAGTTTAAACTGGTATCGATATGAGAATTTAATATAACAAGGCTATTATACTAAGGTTCGAGACTACCTTATTAATTAATTATCATACGTATGTAAAATAATATTTGAGCTAAACAATTCTTTTTTATTTGACTCGAAGGTGTGAGAATTTTTGATAAAAATAATATTTTCACTAAAAAAATAATCAACTTTAGTCGAATCATTGAACTCTATACTACTGCGATACCCTTTATGGCAATTGTTACTATAATGTCGCTAGCGAGATGCTGTCATCCCAAAAAGAGTTACTATCTCCAGCTCTTATGGTTGCCAGCAAAATTTGATCAAACTGTAATACAACCTCATTGAGTTGAAATAATAAGTTATGAAATAAAATAAGTAGGTACACACCTAGTCAAATGAGTACCTACAAAAAAATAATTCTTAATTGAAAATTCTTTCTCCTCATCCCCTTTAACAGTAGGTTAGGAAGTTAAATTTCATTGTTTATTTAATTTTTATAGTTGAAAATATGTAATGTTGAATTGAAAGTAAATATGAAAAGTTAAAAGTAGTTTCAACTCAACACGAAAGTTACATTGGCAGCTGTTTATATGAGACTTGTAGTTTGTCCAGCATGCATAATGTATGAACCCTTATCACATAAATAAATAGCATAGCACAGGTTTAACATATCTTAAATAATATTAACATAGAATATATACGTACATCTACATGAAGTAAGCTATGACTTGCTAATTTTCAATATACTTCAGATAGCAAAGCCAATCAAATTGACTCTACATACACAAAATGATTTCATATAAAACAAAAAGTTGCCATTATTTTTATCGTAATAAAATATAATAATTACCTTCGAATATAATAAATAGCTTCGAAAATGACAAAATGACAATTGTTCTACAATTTTTTTAATAGTAAAATTAACTTTTTATGCCCAATCAGTGACTCGTAATAAATACTTGTCTATGAACACATAAAGGACTTTTTCATTCATCCGTGATCAGATTTGCCTAAATTTTTCGCACTTGATTAGTCCCAAGGAAGGTAAGCGAGAATGTTAACAATTTTTTGAAATTAGCAACAAAGTTACAAATATTAAGTAGGTATTTTATTTTATGAATTTTATCATAAACTTGATGACCCGGCTACCTTTTCGTTAAGATCAATTTACCTACTTGATTGATGAAATTGAATAATAAAAGTAATGTAATGTAAAATTGTGTAAATTTAGTAAGTACATATCTTAAAGGGTAGAAAATAATTAGGCCACCTATTTCATTCGATTATTTATCATTCTAACGTTAAAGCATCAAGCGTACAAAAAATAGAAACGTTTTCTGTTATGGATTAAAAACTGTGCGTATGGGTGGCGGTCCTGTGTCTTTAAACCTTGCCAATTGCTTTATAGATTTATTTTTAGGGTAGAGCAGACCCGTAATACATGGATTCGGAGTAAAATGAATCCGTTCTGTGAGCTTAAACTTACAATGTTTACTTATAAAAGAAATTATATTACCCACTGATCTATAATGTAAATTGAATGTGCCCAGTGAATTTATTATTAAAATCTATTCAATAACTTTTATGTCACAATATGTAAAAAGGGCACTCAAACAATTTATTTTCGTCCCTTAACGATACAAATTCAAATTATTTTTAAAAAGTTATCAAATGATAATCATGAGTAAATAAAATAATATAAATATTTCCTCATATTTCTTAAGAGGTATTTTAGATTTGTTTTCTAAGAAAACCGATTATCGTAGTAGTAGTAAATTCTTAGCATTTCAGAGGTGTTTATGTGTATATTTAATTAAAGCCTAACACTTGGTTACATCATGCCATAAATAAAATTTCTCACATGTATTATTTTTTTATCACCCTATATCATCACTGTATTCCAGATATGATTTTACTCGTAATAACATAGTGACTTTAGTTACTTAATGTAAAATATGTCTCTCTATGAAATTGGTTACAAAAATTACTTTAGCAATAATGGTAGGCTTTAGCAATAATGGTAACCACGTGTTATTACTCTACCTTTAATATTTTATTTCTTGATTGCGAATCGTCATATACAGTGCCAATTTTATAATGAATGTTTGCGCTTCTTAATTGGTAAGAAAAACCTATAAATCTTAAATAAGATGCTATTTATAAAATATAGAAATAAAAAAATAACTATATGTTATATCTTTTAATATAATCGGCGTAAGATGCCATATCCAAGCTGGTTTGTTTCGTGGCTTCAATGTGGTGCGGCAGAGTGAAAGTGGCAGCAAGTCCCTTGGCTCTCGGCGAGCGAAGGCCAGCGCGTCGCACCGAGCGTAAATAATATACACCGAAACCATTACAAATGTACTACGACATAGAATACTTACTAACATTGCCTCAAATGGTAAGTCTCATACTATTTTATTTTTTTATTAATTAAATATATAATGTAAAGAAAAGTACAGTAACAGCCTGTACATACCCCACTGCTGGGCATAGGCCTCTTCTCATATTAGGGAGAAGGCTAAGGAGTTTAATCCATCACGCTGCTCCACTGTGGGGAGGTGGATATAAAATTAATAAAAATTTATTCAAATTCAAGTTACTTGATGTATATTTTAAGTTTTTGACATTTTTACACCTTACTTTGATCTTTTTAAAGTTTTAACAATTTACATTTACTAAATGAGACACCAAATTAACTTTATCTACACACCTATGTTGTCCATAGCAATGTGCTATAGATACGCTTGGGATGTAGGTATACATATTAGGTGCAGCGCTAAGTACCAACAATAATGTGATGAAGGACTTTTATAATTATTGAAGCAATTTGATTTGATTGAAACTCAATGATAAAATTAATAAAACTTTTCACCAGCAATTCTTGCAATTCTCAGCTCATAAATTTACTAAGATCATAAATAAATTATTTTTATTTATTGCTGATGCAAAAGAGTTTCAGGAGTAGTATCGCTAGAGAAGTTGTCATGTAATATAAAAATGAGTACTTATTTATTCATTAATTCACGATTTTATATGCTACCATACTGGCTACCATATTGGCAAAATCTTATTATGAAGATTTTGCCAATGAATAGGTGTATTGTTTACGATTGCGAAAAAATTTCTAGGAATACAGTAATGAACTCATAACAAATGAACAGGTAGCTCCGATGTCGTACATACTTGATAGAAAAATGCTAGAGAAGCTAATATCTAAAACGAATCCTTACATATAGGTAGGTATATTAAAAATGGAAAAGTGAGTTTTTTGTTCTATTGTTCCGCTTTCAAGAAATAACTACTGAATCGAAATGAAATTTTATACTTTTGCCGATAAGTTAAAAGTACAAATTAAATAACAGGTTTTTCTCCCAAAAGAAAAGTTATTCCCGAAGGAACATCGTATTCTTGCTCAGAGAGATTTCAAGCATAAGGTCTTGGCCGCTGTCAAAAAGTGATTTAAAATAAAATGATAAGAAAAAATGTAAGTACGTATATTGTATGTGTAAAAATGTAAGGTCAGGTAAGTTTGTGTGTAAGATCACGGCGTATCCCTAAAAAAATGGTCGTCCACAAAGTGTAAGGTGAAAAAAGTACGAAAAGTAATGTTACAGGGTGTTACTCCAACTGGATTGCTAAAAAAAGATCATCTGCATAGGACCTTAAGGGGTAGGGGTTCAAAAATTGCGAATTCACCCCAAGTGTCACCCACGCAAGCTATGTAGGTACGTATTGTGAATCCTTCTGACATATTTGCGACACAACAATTATCATATACTTAATGAAGATCTACAGCTGCGAGTATGTTAAATAAGAAGTTTATCGGTAGAATACAAAAAGGTTTTTACGGATTTTCCTAAGTGGGGGCTAGCTCTTTGATTTACCGATACGCCCGCGCCCTTTTAAATATTTAATCTTCTACATACACTCATAAACTGCTATCATATTCCACACAAAGTTAAAAATATGTTATTTTATAGATTAAACGATTTTCATGTTCGTATAGGGTAGTTATAATATCTAATTAATTACTACATGAACACTGAACACATATTATTTTCACAAATATATACGAGTGTTTCACATTTTTATAAAACAGTGACGACCAAAACTCTAAAATTATAGCTATCGATTTAATTATATTTCTATCAGCTGATTTAACATCTTATTAAAAATTAAAAGGCGATAACAATTGTTTTACGTGGTTAGCCCACCTGTTGTTTACATATTTACTTTGTTTCAATAATATTCCTTCAACAACAATTATTTTTAGTACAACAGCTAATTGAATGTGTTGGTATTTAAATGAGTATTACATTATAGTTTATTCATTCAGCGCACAATTAACTGTCAACCGCGTCACGTGTAGGGCAAGCAAATTGCTTATCGTTATCACTTTCATGTTTACCGACAGACATAGTTCAATTGCTAATAAAATTTAATATCCAACTTTATCTTACATTATAGACACCTAAACTTTCATGATGGCTATTCATTTTGACTATCTTTCTGTACGTACGGCTAAAATTTTTCGTGTTGTTTTAATTACATTAGCACAATAAAGTATCCATAAAAGTAAGCAAATGTGTGATCATTACAGAAAAGCCTCGAAATTATACTACATATTTCGTAGAAAAATATTTAAGATTTATTATACTTATATTTCCCTCAATTTTTTTTATATTTCATATTGTTAAATTCAAAACTCACAAAAACATAGACAAAATGCCTATTACTTTATAATTAATTATATTCTCTAATTTGAAATACATGTGTGGAATTCAGAAGAAGCATTAAGTTAGGTCAACTGTTTTTATTCTCACTACGTTGACATTATTATCTCTAGGTACCTATATGTTTTATAAAGTAACAACATACAACCATACCATTAATAGTTTGGAAACTGTAGGTTATTATAATATGTGAAAGTTCCATGTCAATGTGAAAAATATACGTGTTTGAAAAAAAGACTAGTTGTTAAGACAATAAATAGTTGTAGTAATAGTAGTGGTATTTTAGACTATGGCCCTAAGGACGGAAAGTACGTGAGTAGCTAGAGGTCACCGAAGCTGCTTTGAGAAATAGTGGAATACTTATTATACGCAGAATCCGGATATAAATAAATCTTCAAGCTAGAGCGTACGCGAACGATGATCATGCGCTGTTTGCTTCGTATTAGGGTTACAAAAACTTTTTTCTAAAAAAAAATATCACACTATTTACTCCACATCAAAAAAAATATGGTACAATACATTGATATTTGTACATTTTTTATACGATTTTGATAGAGTCCTAGTAATTAATAATAAATACCTACTTAACAACAAATTATTAAAATATTTTGCTTTATTTACCTAATATTTCCTAAATATCATCCTCTTAAAAATAATTAACCTTAATAAGCATATACGTGTATTGTCTCTGATGAAACGCCAATTTTATAAATAACTTTTTACAAAAAAATAAACCGACTTCAAAACTAAAAAGTTATAAATAACACATCCTTCTACAAAATATTGAA
>DVVJ01000233.1:0-17416 GCA_018234505.1 Junonia neildi neildi
GGCTTGCTCGTAGTCCACAAATACCATACACAGCGGCTGATTATACTCTTCGGACCTCTGTATAATCTGCCGAACAGTATGTATGTGGTTCACGGTGCTGTAGCCTTTTCGAAACCCGGTCTGATCCGGAGGTTGGTATTCGTCGAGCTTAATAGTGAGACGATTCGTAACGACCTTTGAGAACAAGTTGTAAACGTGGCTCAGAAGCGTAATCGGCCTGTAACTACTTAGGAGGGTCCATACCCTTCTTAAAGACGACCACACCCCTGGACCACGCTTCGGGCGTTATTCCCCGGTGGACGACGGCATTAAAGAGCTCCGCTAATACTTTTCGGACCGGTGTCCACCAACTATTAGTAGCTCGGTGGTAATGCCGTCATCACCGGGGGCCCCCCATTCCTGAGCTGTTTAAGAGGCGCCCTAATCTCGCTTACGTCAACGTCCGGGATGTCTTTCGAGTACTTTTCTGATTTTATTAATAAAACTATTGTACCATTAGAGATTTTGGAGAAGAAATAAATATAATAAAATAGCAGATATATTTTTTTGCAAAAAGTAATAGTTTAAATTAATAATTTTAATTTACATTCTAATAACCTGTCACCATTACCATTCTGTAATACATAGAGTATAATAAATAGGAGGCCCTAACTATACCTGACCAGGGACTCCTCTCGATAGCAACCTAACGCCAACTAATGTTGCCAGACTAAATATATTTATATTTAAATGAATGATGAGAAACGGAAAGATAAAATAGATAAGAGAAGATAAGATATTTTTAATTTATATATTTTTGAACATCATACAGTTTTTTTTGAAATTTCAATTATTTTATTTACTATTATTTCGTACGCCGAAGTTTATAAAATATTTATAATGTACGTATTTATTACTAAAGAAAAACCTTTTGGCGTGTACTTTTGGATTTCCCATAATTTTTCAAATTTATTTTTCGCTGTGAGGCGCGAGGCCCCCTGTACCGCGAGGCCGTGGGCGGTGGCCCACACAGCCCACGCCTTACGCCGCCTATGTATGGTGTATGAAAGCATCACATGGAGTGCGATTCTAGCTGTATATGGGCGCAGGGTCCGGAGTGTAGGAGAGGAGAGATAGGGGTGCAGTACTTAGTGCTGCGGTGCAGGGATGTGAATAGGAGGAAAGACCGAAGTGCAGTACTTGGAGCTGCGGCGCGAGGTAGTTAGGGGGGAGACAGAGGAACAGTACTTGCTGCTGCGAAGTCTAATTGTAAGGAGGTTATGAGAGAGGTGAGACGGGGGTGCAGTACTTGCTGCTACGATTTTTGGTCGTAAGAAGGTTATGCGAGGGGGATGTGGGGGTGCAGTGCTCGCTGCTGCGACGTCTGGTTATGAAAGGGGGTGGTGGTGGTACTTGCTGCTGCGGCGCGTGATTGTTAGGGGGAAACAGGTAAGCAGTTCTTGTTACTGCGACATCTAGTTCTGAGAAGGTTCTGAGAGGAGGGGAGACAGGAACGCAGTCCTTGCTGCGGCGTCACGTAAGGAGGTTATAGGACGGTGGATGTGTGGGTGCAGTACTTGCTGCTGCGGCGCGAGGTTGTGCGAGTTCCTCTGCAGGTACTGCAGCGTCTGCAGCTGGTGGTGCGTGAGCGGCGCGGGCTCGTCGCGCTTGGGCGCCGCGCCGGGGTACGGCGGCGGGGCGGCCTTCGGGGCGCGCGACGACATCTCCGCGGAGATCGGCAGGTTCCACGCCTCCTCGATCGACGGCAGTGGCCGACGCCTGCGAACGTACAAATACTTGATATCGAATCGCTTTGTCAGCGTTTAATGTATTCTGAGTAGTATATTAGTCTGAAAAATTTAATTGTACCTACAAATATTAATTTAATTTACATATAATCTATATTAAGAGGCAGTGTATACCCATTTACGTGGTTCAACGATTTGGGCGTGAAAACGTTGAACTTAAGTAAAATAAGCAATGAACTTAAACTTGATCTTCATTAAAAAAAAACATATAAAAATGAGTAAAGAATAAATTTACAGCATTTCGACATGCGTAACTCGTGTACGCACAGTGACCTCTCTATGGTTATATTATACGTTGATATCACAGAAATATCACATAGCGCGTGAAGTGTGAACCATGTAACGCAATATAGACTTTGTGTACTTGTTTATAGGAATCGAAATTAGACGACGATGCTTTATTGTATAGATATGAATAGTATGTGCGTGATTACTATCGTATCTAGGAAGAGTCAATTACTGAGTATATTATGGTGATTTTATAACAATTTACTCGTCATATGGATAATTTGCATGGAAATGAAGCAATTAAAAGAAACCGCTACGATAACGTAGTCTTGCCTTATTTATGTATGAGAAACAAACCAGTTTTATAACACAAGCGATAATCGTCAAATAAGTAAAGAATTTGTTAATTGCTTTATATTTAAAATATACATAATGTATACATTGATACTATTTCTTTTAATTACCGACAGTGGAAAACATTATTCATAATGAATTGTTGATGTTGAAAGCATAACTTATAATAATTACATATACAATGTCTGTTTTAAAAGTATAACAATGGCTTTAAAAAACATCAATTAATCATTCTTATAAAATATTCATTAACGTATCATTTTATTTCAATCATTGTTTTACTTCACATTCCATGGATATTGTACTGTATATAAAATTAGTATAACCCACTTTTTATCCCCTTGTAAGTCATAACTATTATGGGTCACATATAGTGTAGTGTAAGTATTAAAATAGAGACGAAATTATATGCAATTGCATATTTGCATTAGCATATTTCAGCCACTTTTTCTATAAAAGCATATTTCACCTGAATTTTGGGACTTTTACGACCATTTTTTGAACACTGCTGAATTACAATTTTCTCTTCATAAACATTTTTGTTGCATTTTACATTATTATTCCGCTATTTTTATGTTTTTCGTGCATATTTGCATGCATATAATGAGGTTTTTGCGTTGCATGTAATCTGTAATATAAACATAGTATGCAGGTAGCAATATGTGTGATGTGTCGACTCACTTGCCGGTGACGGAGGGCATGGGCGCGTGCGCGAGGTGGGCGCGCAGGAAGGCGAGGCGCTGGCGCAGCGGCGCGCTCGCGAGCGTGGCGCGCGCGCCGCCGTTGTTGTAGCAGGCGAACGCGTCGCGCGCCATCGCGCAGCTCTCGTACAGGCTGCCGAGGTTCGTCCACGCCGCCGAGTGCCCCTTGTCCAGCTGCACCGCGCAGATGTACGCCTGCAGCGCGTCCATCGGCTGGTTCTGCTGCTGGTACAGCACCCTGTCACCGCACCGTTATCTACCTGTTAGTACCCCGTACCGAGACTGCCTTTATTTATATTGGGGAACGTACCCACTCGTAGTATACGTAATCCATTTAGGAGGAGAGCAAGGGAGTTTTTACGCTAGATCACAAGGAGCAGATTTGCCTGTTTTTCACGTACTCATTGATTGATTAGAGTCAATATTTAAAAAATACCACTTCGAGTCAAAGTTTGTCGACAATAACGTGACAAATTTGGAGGGGTGGGGAGGTCAAAACTCTTAAAAAATATGTCACCTAGTATGAGTGGTACGTTCCCTTATAGCCAATGAGGTATACCGACCCAATCGAGCACCACGTATCCGCATTGCCCTCCGACTTCTCGACGGAGTTCCTGTACGCGATGAAGGCGTCGTGCACCTTGCCCTGCGCGGCGAAGCATCTACCGAGCAGGTAGAGGCCAGCGCCCGACTCCGGCTCCGCCACCACAGCGCGCTGCAAGCACCAGATGGCGGCGCGAGCCCGGGCCGCGGTCTCCCCGAGCGACGCGCAACGATGATACAACCAACCTATTTATTTGTAAATAATGTAAATATCTCTATCATAAATCCTATTATTTTATTCATATATCCATATTGTTGTCAACATTTTATTCGGTTAAAACCCCCTAGATTTTCCGTTAATTTGATAAAGCGATGGATTTACCCAAAATGTAAAATTGTATATCTTCTATGTTATTGATAAGTTTATTTTCCTTTAGGTTTTACCTTTAATTAAGTAGGTACTATACCTAAATTAAGCTACAGCTTAACCCAACTAATTACGTCATTTATAAAATTTAAGTGTAATATTTATTATACAATAAATTCCCTCGCCTGATTACTTTTTCATCAATTTTAAATCAGCAAAAAGTAAATAATAGGTAATACTATTGTCACTGGCGGCTATAACGAGGAAACTAGGTCTTTATGTAGCAACACTTATATAATGGGAAAATCCTTTAAATATCGGTAACAACAGCTATTTCTAATCCGGTATCAAACTCAAACTTCCGCGATGTTGAAAATAAATGTTAAATATCGAGAAATTTTGACAAATTATTTTGACTAATGGTAAGCTAAACTCCAAATGCTAATAAATAAATGGTGACGCATATAAATATACTCGTTTTTTCATACCGAAATGATGTGTTGTACATTTTCTGACATCCAAATGTACTTACAACGTATCATTTCGGTGTCAGGAAAGATTCGCACGCAAAAGAAGTCTTAGGAATAATTATACATATAGCATGAAAATGTAATTTGTCCAACAAGTCGATTGAAAATTTAACTACCTAATTAATTACCCTAATTGATTATAATATAATTAAAAACATTTATATTCTTCGTAATTTACGATTCAAAGACTTTTTAAATTACATCGTGGCTTAATCTAATTGCACTTTCGTTTCCGATTAATTTCATTGCGAAATTGCCCATGAGATCTGAGAACTAGTTTCAAACCCACTCATTTTCCATATGTGCTATATTTCCATATTATACATTCTCGAATCGAGTGTAACCTGTTTACTCACATTGAACCTATGTGAAATAATCGTATTATTCACAGCACTCCATACCAGGTAACCATCCCTACGGAATAGTAGCGGAAGCGAAAATGAGGGTAATGGTGAGACCGCTACCGGGACTAGTTTCGCACAAATTCGCAATCATAATAGCTATCCAAGTCTATTTCCTGTTAACAGTAAATAGACGGGCGGACGGGTTAATGATATTGATTAGTATTAAAATATTCTTACCCAACTGGCGACACACGTCCGCTTTCAACGTGGACGACAGCTGCGGCTCTTTGAGCAGCCTCTCGTACGCGTCCCGCGCCGCCTTCCTCAGCCCCCGCGCCTCGAGCAGGTGGGCGGCGTGGAAGCTGAGCTCGAGGCGGGTGAACGTGGCGTCCTGGTGCGGGGCCAGCCTCGCCCGCCTGAAGTGCACCGCCGCCGCGCCCCAGTGCCGCCTCGCCTTGAACATGAGAGCGAGCCGCAGGTGCGCGTCCGCCGCGCGGGAGAACCCCGGCGACACGTACAGGGCCATCTGCAGCGCCTTCGTCGCCCTAGTGCGGAAATCATCACCACCCAATGTCAACATCGGATACGGTCGCGCGTATCGTCTCTAAGTAAATATCTATAGAAGTAAAATGTTCAGAAAGCTCTAATACCTAAATGAGGCTCTACAACTCAGGTGCTATAAGCATGAACGTGCCTATTAATATATTAATATAATAATGCATAATAATACATAAGTCGAATAATTTTAAAAACTGAGTCGATAGTAGCAACCGTTCACTACTAAACAAAAAATTCGAAATATCAAAGAACTTTTAAATATTTCTAAAGGCTCTCCTTAAATAAATCTTTGGAAGTAAAAGTCAGAACAATTGCCAATAAGCTATTCTTTTAGATTTATTGTTTCCAAATATTATGACGAGGGCAATGACATTTTAACTAAATTTGACCGTCCCCGAAGGTCGGTAGACCCATTATGAAAAGAAGATAAAGCATTGATCGTAAAAAGTACTAAAGTGCAAAGACCGTCGTAAATACAACGCATTGTATTGTAAATATACCAGACTCCGAGATCGTTTGGAATATTTTTTTTTTATTATTCTTTTTATAAAAATATCTTCAGCACACACAGCCAAAGGTATTTTTTGTGATTCTACCTAGCCGTACCAAATTCTAAACCGGTCGGATTTGTAAAGCTTCAAGACGGATTGCATTACATTTTTCGATTCAATAAATATGATGAAGTCGAGCGTTCAGCCCCATGCTGGTAATCGTGCTTTTACATTATATCGTGGCGGCGTTAAGATATGACGAAAAAATCTATAGAATCAAAGAAAAAAGTTTAGAGGTATGCATTTGTCAATAGTCAGTAGAAGCATCGGGATAGATCATGGAATGCGGGCAGTAAATCGTGGAGCGTAACGCAAGTGGCACAAGTAGTTGACGCGTCCATAACATCCGTAAGGTTATTGAGGAGCGCATCACCAGAGCGTAACGTCACCGATGCGCCCGCGGGGTCGATGACCGTCTGAGGTTCGTTCGTGCAATCGATCGGACGATGCAACGCAACGTCTAGACAGTGATCGCAACCCGAATCGGACGCGTATATCGCCTTTATTTAGATGACCTCCGCTGACATTTGTGAGCCGAAACAAAGGAGCGAGACAGGTGGCGTCCGGTGTTCAACCCGATGCCGAACACTAAAATTAAATGTCGATTACGCACACACGTAAAGCTGCGGCGAACCGAAGAAAGCTTTCACCCGCTGCGTCGCCCGCAGCTACGGTCAACATACATTATACATTATTGGCAGCATTCGCATTCATTGTTCTACTGAGTGAGCTATTATGATTGTCCGCTGTCACGCAACATTCAAAAGTAAACCTGACTTCAAACTCCTTGCTGTTTTCCGTTTCTGCTTAGAAGAAAACATTTTATTCAAACAAGCGTTATATTTTTAAAGCACATTGCGTCATTCAAAAAGTTATGCTCATTTATAAAATTTTCGTAACTGAATGGTCATTGCCTAAATTAAGTTTAAAAGGAAATTGTCAAAAGCACAGGGTAGGTACGAAGTACTTAAATAACTTTAATTTTCGGGGAGTTTCTTTTGTTATTGTGGAAGGCTTATAACAAAGCTTCGAAACCTTACAAATAGAATAAAAATTTCGTTACCGCCTATGATATAATATTACGAGCATACGTATTTTTGGAGAATTTAACAAATTTCCTCATAGAAACAATAATAAAAACAAAAGTGGTTTCAACATTTTATTTTTCGTGAAGTTAGGTATTATCGTCATACTGACTAAAATAATTAATTCTTCAAACTTGGTTATTTTTTTTATAACTTAAACGTATTATTTATTAAAATTATACGTATGCAAATATTGCAAATAACTACAGTGTAATTCGAATATTAAAGGCGATAATTTTACGTTCTTACGTTCGTTAATATCCATGCTCATCTCATAAATAATACGGAATTAAAATTTAAAAGTTAATGCAATAATTAACTGCTCATTCTGAATAAATAATTGTCATAAATATGTATTTTAAAATCTCACACATTTTTGTATGTAATTTTAAAAATGACACCTTAAACTGAAATCTCACCATCTTCTGTTATACTTAAATGCGAATGTTTGTGAAAATGTATGAATGTAGGCTTTTTTACGAAAATTATCATGTAGCATAACTTTACTTGGTATCAACTTCTCGGGCGAACGGAAACCAGTGTTTCATAATTAATCAGTTATTCCTAATCATTACTCCTTTACTAAACTTAATACATTTGTTTTCTAAATGTCACAGATTTTACAATGAAAAGTATACAACAGTAGTGTGTTTGCTGATATCATTTAGTACGTTCGCACCCCACCCACTGTTAAACGATAACAGAACCGGGCTGTTATCAACCAAATAACCTTACAATCAATATCAAAAGTACTGAAATAATGTAACAATCGGATATTTATTGTAAAGGATCTTCGAATCCTTAGCAAAGCTAGAGCCACACCGAAACAATTAAGCGACTTAACTGCAACAAAGTAATATAGGTACACAATACATTAACACAAAGTATTTGTTATAGTGACAATTTTTGTCCGCTATTGTTAAGCAATAAAAATGAAACAATGATAACAGAAACATAATAATAAAATGATAACACAAATGAGATGGACTCAAAAAAAAAAAGAAAATATTTCTGATTCATTGAATGTAACGCGTTCAATGTTTATATCAAAAAACAAGCGGTTATGATTTATAACGCGAGTACCGACTAACGAGGCGCATTTCATCGCCTCTTACCGAGCTCAACGTATGAATGTAACGCAAACGTATCGATCGCTTGCTCTAATTTTATGGTTACCTATATTTGGGTCGTGTTACAAAAATTTGCTATTTTAAATTTATGAAGACAATAATAAATTAATAACAAGGAAGTAAGGAACTGGTAAAATAACTTTCCGGAATAGTTGCAACAGATGTTAAAGGGAGCTATTTATAAAGCGACATTGCGGCCCATGTGCATCAATATGAATTCGAACCCACAGAAAAAATACACAAGTCGGACGAGGTACGATTATAATCCGGCTCGCTACCTGCTCGACGTCGCCGACGATCGAATTATCAATAAGAGCAGGTAACAAAATTATACATACAAAGCTATTCATACACAAATTATTTTCAAAGTTGTTGCTATTCAAACTATATGTAAAATAAACGTAAAGCACAACGACGAGTGAATGAACACCTGGCTAGTAATAGATGAAATTTTACACGAGGTGAGTCGAAAAAGAAGATTCTATCGACGTCGGCTTTTATTAACGTCGAAACTAGAAAGGCGGAAAATAAATAATGAAGTGTGGAATGCGGCAATTCAGTTTCTATTGTGGGCAATCGTAGTGGAGACGCGAGGGCGGGGCGGCGCGGGCCGAGAGGAAGGGCAACGCCATGAGGCAGTTCGGCCTGACCTAGTTCTGAGCACTCGCGGCGGCTCAAGGACGGATCGACCGCTATTTATAGTTCAGTCGTCGTTCGTCATAGCATCGCATAGCGCACTCACTTTGCATAAATGAAGTAAGTCGGGCTAGATGCGCCCCATGTGCCGCGGCACGTGATCCCGCCCATCGGCACATTACGAGCACTCGAGACTTTCCCACGGCGACGCCGACTCCGCTTTACTTGGCGAAGGGGAATGAGCGTTAGTTAGGCGTAATAATAACCCATTTCCCTATTAACTCGAGGGACCGTCGTCCGAGATTGACCAGGTCACGAAGAAATAAAAGGTCAATGTTTTTGGAGCAGTTTCGCTGTTTTCTTTTCGCGATCGCTCCTGTAGTATTACTTGGCGAAATAATCCAAGTTCAATCACACATTGTTATTCGTTACCTAGTGCTCGTGACGATGTAAAACGTGATGCAATCGTACGATGCATTCAACATCAACCTACAATTCACCTGACTACATTGCATCACGGCCTTGGTTCCACGGCAACAGAATGCAACTGCATTTATGCAAAGACAAAGACTCGCCTAGTTATTTCTACAATGTAATGCACAGCGGAACGACCAACGAAACAAATTAGGAAAAAAGCTTTTTAGAATGGGGAAAATTACTCCAAACCTTTTTATTGTATGTTTTCATTTGACAATAATGATAGATATCATAACCAGCGTAGCTTTTGGCATCTATTATTCCATTATAGTACGCACACATACACGCAGCTCGATACGATTCGTTGTTGATTTGGCTAACGCGTATTGCACATATTGATAATGAACGGGCTCGTTTATCGCTGCCGTCATACCATTTGACCCACTTCTGCTCGATTCGATAACTACCACTAATACACCTACTTGCTACAGGCTCGTATGCAATGTCTATTTTAGATTATAAAACCGGCTATTCCTAACGCCGGAGTTACAGTTATTCGCTACATTCCCATGACCTGTATACGATGTTTAGAATAGTCTTATTTATACCGGTGTATCCTTTATTCGTGACTTTAGCCTAAATGTTGAGAAAAATATTCATGTCTATAACATTATTTTAAACCATAACATTTTACATTTTTTATCAAAATAAACGTATAGCAATAACAAACCGCATTATAATTACTACTAGTACTCATAAAAACGGAAATATCATAACTTACTAATATCAAAACATACACGGAAATGGAAATAAATCGATTAACGTCACAAACATTAGAACCGTTAGTTGATAAAAAGGACAAAACTAGATTAGAATCTAAGATTATTGTAGCAGAAGCATTCTTGTTAAACGTAAATGCGATATCGAACCCTCCAACGTTATTGAATTCAATAACATGCACTCAACAAAGTAAGGAAATATTAGAAATAAGCCGTTTATCCGGTTTAAAGTCGCCGAGAACTGCAGCCGCGCACGTAGAGGCCATAGTTACGGTACTTAGAACCTGTAAGCGAGCTAGCTAGGTAATGTATATTATAATACATCTATATGTACCTATACAGGCTCGAAATGCATTTCGAGTAATCGGTATAAATACTCTAACTGTACAGTAATTGTACAATAAATAATTTAGAGGCCTAGCTATAGAAGACGACTATATCAAAAAAATTATTTTTATACTATCTATTACTGAATCTAAATTAAAGGATATCTTAACCGACATTTTGAATTCACGTAACAGAAATGGAAAAGATTAAATAAAAAGAATTGGACACAAAGTGAAAGAAAACGCACGTACAGCTGCGTGAATTATCGTAAAATGTTAGTGAATGATCATAAAACGAAGTCATAAAACTACATAAAAATATTTCCAAGTATTTTTACACATTTGAATTGCAGAAGTAAATATAGAACAGATGTAATAAATGCTTTAGGCCTGTATATCACCATAGGAACAATATTATCAGATAGTGCAGAGCGCAGTAACTCGTTACACAACAGATTATTAATACTGTGTTACTATAGGAGCGGTGCAAGTACTACACACATGGCCACATACAATGCGTAGGTACATGCTTCGAGGCCGAGTAATGAGGAAGTGATCCGCGCGCTCATCGCAGCTGCATTATGCGCTTCTAGAAATGCATGCAAAATGCATCTATATAAAACCGTTCCATTTGTAGATTGGACGCACACAAGCCGACTGTGAACAGGTTTGCGAGCTCTCGCGAAGGTCTGCTTACAGCCATTGTTTAACAGTAACCAGATAATAACAAACGTCAGCTGTTTATCACGTCCATAAATAATACAAAATAATACGTGATCTTGGACTATATAAGGCGATAATTAAATTGGGATCACCATAAAGATTAAAGGAAATGAGAGGAGTTTGAAACGCATTAAATCTTAAAAATGCTTACTAGAACACGCATCGGATTATGCAGAATGAAGTCACCCCAACACTAAAAGCAGAACATTCTGCGCTATTATTACATTACAAACGACAGAGTGCCCTTGAGAAGTACCCCAACAATTCACGGCACACAAGTGTCGTAACAAGTCCAATACTTATTTACATTCAGTAGAATTAAAAACTCTGCCCCATCCCTAACATTGCGATTTAGAAGGGTTGAACCCTTTTGTGAGAAAATTTAAACCCATCAACGTCATAGATTTTTTTGTCAGACAATAGCGAGGGCAGTGGCACATACGCGAACCGAACCCGCGCTGAGCGTCGTGGGCATATGTATTAGTTGGGCATTCGATAGGGCCGTGGGACTCGCAGAGAGGTTATCGTTCAACAGTGACGTAACGCTGTGTCGCAAGCTCCGAACACGCAGCTGAGCCCTTTCCACTGCTCCTTTTTTGCGGTCACCGGCCGCTTTCTACTTACTAATGCCTATTGTAGATGACGACAGCGACATTAGTACGGATCGACATCCGTGAGAACACCTTCCTTGAGATTTAATTACGTGTAGAATGTTGATAACGTGAAACCCGTTACGTTCCATGAGAACTCAGTGACTCATTGTAAATCTGAATTTAATAAGAAACATTACGCATGCAGGAAAAACGAGAAACGAGAACACCTACGATGACACATTAATTACGTACTACGTGGATTAAATTCTCGAAGCTAGGATAAGAGTAATCGAGTAGTATACAAGCACAATATACCTAATACTACAATGAGATAACCCTGTTACCATACTGACGTAATTCGTATATTGTCTAACGTTATTAATTAATGAGAATTAGGGATAAATAAATTGACACGGCCACGCTCGAACGATGAATATTATTTGAGCAATTTATTTGGAAGCCTCATAAGCAAAAACCCGGACGTCGGGTGACATTTTCCATTACGATGTTGATTTTTCATATTGACACTTGGAAAAATAGGTAGGTATTTCGTTGGTTAGTTAAAAAATAACAAACATCAAGGATACAACATATCGGCTTCAAAAAGTGTATTTTATTTTTTTATTTTAAATAAACTTTATTTGAATTTGAATTGAACATAATATGTATTGTGTATGTATAAATAAATTACTGAAAAACATAAGATATATTTTGAATTTTAAAAATAGACGTTTTTAAGGACTAAAAAAAATTGCGAGCACTCATAAGCTAGGCGGTGCGGACGCGGCCTTGCGCGTGACGTTGCGCCGGCCGGTGACGCGGCGTGTGACGTACGGCTTTTTTCGCGGAAATTCCGTCGCGGCCATCGCTCGCGGATAGCTGACTTCGCAAGTTCGCAGCCCGCTCCGGCGATACCTTACATAAATGTCAACTATGATGTAACAATCCTTACGCGCTTTTTTTAATAGTAGTAATATCGATATATTTACCTCTGCAAGGAAACGTGTGTAAAAAAATAAATGCAGCTTTTATTTACTTTTTTATAGAAAAACTATCGAAAACGTTATATGTATTATAATATTTTGCTATTTCTATTATATGCTATCAGAAATGCACGCAGACATATTACAAAATTTTGCTTACTGTTATGGGAATAACAAATACTTATACCTATCATTATCTATCCTATCATTATTATTATAAAACAGCGCGACTCTGAAGAGCAAGCGACTCATTATCAATAGACAGCGCGCTCGTGTTTCAGCACGTGTAAACAAGAGCCGTGGTGTAAAAACTAGGCCAAACTGCTTGACACACTTCATGTTGTAGCGTAGGAGACTGGCCCTACACACGAAGGCGGTTGACGCAACCTAAACAAAGACGAAGGGCACTAGATTGCTACACGAACTTTCATAACTTATAAACTATCATCCATTCACGAGCACATAATAATTTTAGCTGTAAAAATACTAACTAAACAGTCGTATACGTATTTGTAGACGACAATATCGTAGAAGAAAAACATCTCTAAATTTCATTGAATAGTTACAGTCGTCGTCGTATTTGTTTAATATTTGATGCAGGAAGCGAGTGTACAAATGCTGAGGAGGTCATTGACAGAGAGAAGACGCTTGCAGCGACTGCAGCGAGCGAGTTCCGGTGCACTACGCAGGTATAAATAGTGATCCGTTAGTGTCGACGACCGGAGGCTGGGCGACTAATGTGACATCCTCTCCAGAATAATTAAGTGACCTATTTCGAATTTCAAACATTATAATATTTTAACAGGGCATAGTCACGGTGAAATCGAAAAGTCGCCCCCGCGTCGGGGTATGGGGTCGTTACGTCGAGAGGCATAGGTCCAAACGCGGGATAAAGGGCGAAGATGGTTTGGGTAGGGAGGACGCATGGCTAATAACGCGTACTCCCTTAGTCGACAATTCGATTGAGGTACAGCGTTGCGCGCGCTGCCCCTAGCTGACACGGTCCTGTATGTAGAAGGGCCAAAGCGTACGTGACGCGGCGCACGTCGAGGGGGGAGGGAACCGTGCTGCGCCCCACCCGCGCGTCTTGCTTTACTTAGATGCACTCTTTGGCTAAGGTCGAGGACCGCGGTTATTAAGAACTCGAGAGCCGTCCGTACAACTAAATACTTATTTACATAGACGCCATGACGAAATCGAAGTTAAAAGCTATAACAAAAACGCCTAAATCGCTAACGAATTCCGGTTGGGCCCGCTATTCTGTTACCATGCGCAAGCCGGCGAGCCATTCCCACAAACTCACATTAACTCACATATAACATAGGTAACGTTGCTATTGTGACGTAACGATTACAACCATAGATAAGTAGAACAGACGTTAAATTTTGTTTTTTATTCTGCTATATTGTTGGTTTTATTATCATGATATTATTATTCTAAATTGTCTCGATTTTTCATGGAATACAAATTTTAAAAAGGTTACGGCAATTCAATAAACTAAAGTAATAAACATTTGAAACGAACCAAACTAGCTAGTATAAGAAAAAAAATGTCAATTACGTATCTAATAAAAATTAAATCATAAAAAATTAATAAAGGGTCGACTTTAAAAATTCTAGAAAGGTAAATGGCACAAGGTCAGTGCCATTGCATCTGCAAGTTAATTGCACGCCCACATAAACGAACACGGCACGCGTCGAGGGCGGCTCAAATAACCGGTCGTCATAAAACAGGCCATTTGCGAAAACACAGGAACATCTTTACAGAACTTTGACACGAGCGACTTTCTACTCGATCATGTCTGTAATAAATTCAAATGTAACAAACTTTGTAATGGAAATAAGACGATTCGTTGTTTTCGTAAAATACAACCATGAGCCGCATACATAACTTAATTTATTTAGAGTGTTTCGTTTGTACGTAACAGTTCTAGAACTATTTTCTTCACAGATGTTTATTTTTTTAATATAAACCGCACCGTGAAATAACTTAGGAACAAAAAAACTGTTCGTAGCTAATAGTACATTGACCCAGAACACAATCCAGCATTATACCGAATTCCTCTAAATTCTATCCAGTTTGTACTTTAATCCATCTTTGAGCACAAACAACGATATTAATTTTCAAAGTAGCATCTAACGAGTATTCTATAAACGGTGATTTACCTACACGCTTTCATTGAGCAGTCACAAGCACATAGGTAATCCAAGTTGTTACTGTGAGCGATAAAAAATTTGATTACGTGACAAAGGAGCGTCATTGCTGTTAGTAAAATTTCAGTATCTCAATTACGACAAGTACCACATAGATATTTTCTGTATCTAGAGCACTTAAAGTCAATGACCAGATTAAGTATTCTAGATACAGAAAATATCTATCAGGTAGGTACTTGTGTACCTATTTCAATGTCATGATTAAGACTTAGCAATGTTAAAGTCGAAATCTTTACCGACAAATGTACATACATGGTTCTAGGGGTGCTCTTTAATACTTTGAAATTGCTATGAAGTTGAGGTTCACTTTTATAATGATGTAATGGCATAAAGGAACCTAGCAAGACGCAGCTGATGCGATGACAGGTGTAGTGGCAGCCGGCAGACACCTGCCGGCACGTGCCACCGCAAGCTGCAGGCTCTAACCATAATAGCTTCCACTCCTAACGCACAATTCCTTCAACGAACTACACATTGCAGCAAGCGACCCACTCGCAAATGCTAAACTTGTTATGTAATGATGAATAACGTCCCGTTCCTGACACGATACGCGTAAACAAAGAACAATTACTAGAAGAATCGCCACGGACGAATACACCTTGAATAGTAAAGACTCAATATATTAAATAATTCCTTGAAAAAAATAAACGGTTACGATTTCTAGTGGAATCGATTCACTCAACTTGTAAAACTTCGAGCGCTTTGAATTAATGAATGGTAATCTAGCTGTCGAATAGTAATTTTGTTTTCCGACTTTATGATGAATTTTATGGTCAAGTATTGGTATATTTTCTTCAGATCTGGAAACATCCTTGTTTGTGGGAACCGAGTTGAATATGTATATTTTAAGAAGTTGTAAATCTAGTTGCCAGTTGAATATTCAATGGGAAGCTAATGCGATACCGTTACAGTTTACCATTGGTTACAACCAGTCGATCCGGAGATAAAGCGAGCGATACGAAAGATACGCACATTATGTAATGGATACAAATTACACGCGTAACGCAATACGAGGTCAAGTTTGCCATATATCAGAGGGACGTTTAAAATTCGGAATAATTAAAAACTTATCATATTACGATTGTCTTGAAAACAGTAGCGAGGTTTCTCGTAGACGCTATATATAAAGATTAAGAAGTTATTTGAGAAATTCCCAACACTTAACAATTCTAGTGTCGTCAAAGTCGAGGTACGGTTTTCCCAGAGTTACAAGCCGAGTAATTATACATTTCATTGTTATCGGCCAGCTCATTAAATTTCTGAGCATATCCTCGGACGAGCACTACCGGTCTGGCGACCAATGACGTGCGGACAAAATTGCGCGAAACTACCGGCTATGTAGATACATGACTCACTTTCCTGAACACACGTAACAATTATGACACCGTTCATCGCTCCACTGTCACTCGAGCATGACGGTCGAGAAATAAATACATACCTCCCTACCTACTGTTAGCTTAAAATCAAATTACCCTAAAGAAGGAAACAAAAGAAAATACGTTAGTCAAGTCAAGTAGAAAAATCGTTAGTCTTCGTATAGGTCTTCTTTATTACGATTAATGAAACTGAAATAAAGGAATAATTTACATATTGCTAGTGAACCGTTAAGTTAATGGGCACTAGGCATAGCTGTGTGATACCCACCGACGTGTGTTGTTTTAACAATGAAGTACGAAGCGGATGCATTAGCGCTGCATAGTCGGTGGCGGCGGCTAGACGAGGGAGAGGCGAGGTTTGGCATCGCGTGCAGCAGTCTTGCGACTTGCGGCCACACTCCACCGACCTACATTTTATGCGCCGGCGAGCTCATTATTTACTAGTCGGGCCGCACACGCATCGCTCGCCCTCGTAACTTCGCCACCCCATCGTGATCTCGCGGCTATCAATTTTGCAATTGGCTGCAAATTTAGGGGAAGGAGCGACTACCTGCGAAAACACTACAAAAAATACACTAACCATGCACATAAACAAAAAATGCGACCTCCCGACGGAGCCAGGTCCAGAGCCGTCGACGTAGGTGTCTACATTTTGGTAACAAAACAAAATAAAATAAAGTCGCGTGCGAACGCGACGTAGGAATACGGGCGGCAGGTTGAGAGAGTGAGGCGGCACGAGAGCCGACGTAAACAAACCACGGTCGGGAGCTTCGACCGTACTCACCATTTTGGGGATCCTCGGATCCAGGCTGTGTCGATATGGCCGCAGTGGCCCACGTAGTGAAGAGCGGGGATGTCGTCAGAAAAATCAGCACAAGCACAGTCACACAGGATGGTTCAAGACACGCACTCGATAAATAAAAACATCGACCACGACACGTCCCGTCCTACACTACGTTCGCGGCCCGCGCCAATGCAGTTTACGTCACCGCATCCCGCTCCCGACTGGCAGAACGCGGCGCGAGCGAGCGACGACCTCGCGCTGCAGCGTGCACCGTCCCGCGCCGCGCGCCCCGCCGCGCCCTACCGCCCGCCCCCCGCGCCCCCCGCCCCGCGGGCCCCACCGCTCCCCACGCCCCCCCCTCCCCCCGTCCCACCTCCCGTGAAACACGAACACAGATTATACTATCGC